>VDFB02320415.1:0-37763 GCA_007258455.2 Sequoia sempervirens | reverse complement strand
GAAAGGGTTAGTACGTTACATGTGGTATCAAAGCTACTAGATTTAACTCTAGAACCTATGAGCTCGCCAATTTTTCTTTCCAACATTATCTAATGTTTTGAAAAATTCTTGTGTCAAGTTGGTGTGTATCAGATTAATGGCTCGAACATCAGTAGTAAAAAATAAACGTTACCTTAAGGCCAAGAAGGAAAAATAATCCATCGTTAGAACTATTAAAGGAACCAACTATGATAATGCTATCTGGTTGAGTGATACCAAAACTTTTACTCATGCACTTTCTCAGATCAGTGATGTGAAGAGGAAGATGAGGATGGAGGCAATGTATGATTACCTACCGAATATCTCACTTGAAAATTCAGAATCATTGCCACTTTCCAAGGACATGCCTTTTGAAGAAAGTTCTAGTCCCACATTTATCTTTAGGGATCCTAGAGTTCTACCATTGGTCGAAGTGATATCAATTTCTTCGAGTAAAGAGTCCAAGGGTTTTACATTGAGGACACCACTAGTCGAGAAATGGTCTCATCAACAAATTTCTATGAAAAATGTAGACTACATTGTTGATGAACACCATATTGACATTACTTCTCACAATTATGTATCAGATAATAAATCTAAAGGTTATTATCCTTTTTGGGATAGATACGAACAAATGGGAGATGAACAAAAGGAGAGAGAACAACAATTTTCTTAGTATGTAGGTTACACTCCCTTAATTTATGTATCTAAGAGTGAATCAAAAGGATACTCTCCCCTAGACTAAATAAATAGTTGATCAATGTAACCGATAGGATATTAAATCCTCATATTATGAATAAAACTATGTGTTTTTCAAAAGAAATATATACTTGATCTGTTATGAAATACTTGTATTCATGTGAATGTGTAATTTTTATATATACTTTACATAGATAGTATAATTAGGCTAACATGAATAAAAAATTAAGGTTAAATCAATTATATAAGCATAGTGAGAATGTATGAGAGGACGCGAACTATTCTCGAAACTAGCCAAGAAGGTGGATAAGGAGCTATTGGAATGGAAGCAAGGCTTGATAAGATTTTAGCAAGGCTAACTAATCTTGAAAGAGAAAAAGTTGTGGATGGGGCAGAGAATGAAATACCTATCACTGATTTAGAAGGAGAAAGTTCATCTCATGGGAAAGGTGAAAACCAAAACCATGATAAAGAGAAATCACCCACACCATCCATCGAGAGGAAAAAGAAGATTGTATCCATCAAATTGTTAAGGGATAAGAAGAAAATATTCCCACTGAATTTTGACAGAAGCGCTGGAGGAGACAAAGCTAAAGTCTAGCTTGTGCAAATGGAAAAATACTTTGAGATAAGAAACTATGATGAAGTGACCAAGGCAACGTGGGGTGCATATTAGTTACCAGGTGAAGCCTTTAACTGGTGGATGGACAAAAGTTGGAGCTTAAAATAAGTTCATGGAAACTAACATGGAATGAATTTGTGGAAATTTTTCGCAAAATATGGTTACCTAGCTCTTTTATGATAAAAAACTAACAAAATTCCAAGAATTGAGGCAAGGGACCATGATGGTTCATGAATACTAGGAGAAGTTCACCCGACTTCTTTGCTATATTCCTATTTATCACAAGGATGAATGTTTCTGCATTAGGAAATTCATTTTGGGACTTAATAGTAGAATTGGTGGGGAAGTAGATATGCATGGTCCAACCACAATGGAACTTGTATAGGAAAAAGCCATCAAGCAAGAACAAAAGCTGAAGGAAGATTCTATCCGACAAGAAAGAAAGGAGCATAAGAAGGATACTGAATTTCCCAAAAAAATAGCTCTCAAGAAGGAGGAACCTGTTCAAAATGCTATCAGGCTAAAAGGAAAGATATATCACTTTAATGGGAAGGAGTTTAGAAGAGATCGTAAGAGAAATAATCCAAGTTTTGGTAACACTAGCAAAGCTAGTGAAGGTACTAGTAAGTTTGGAGAAGCCATTGGGAGAAGAGGGCTGCCTTTAAGTTGTTTTATATGTAAAGGGGATCATTATGAAAGGGAATGTTCTAACAAAACTTCTGGTTCCCAACCATATGGCAACTCATTACCTAGTCAACATGCTATGTTTCAATAGAGGATACATGCTGTTGTAGATGATTGACAAGCTAATTACCAAGTGACGCTAAACGAAACACCAGGTACTTTGTTTGGTTTGCCTACTTGTATTCTAATTAATACAGGTGCTACTAAAAAAATTATTTCACCTAGAATAGAAAATCAATTACCTAGAAAGGTAGGGCACATGGCAATGTCATGGAATGTTGAATATGTAAACAATACAAGAGAAAAGGTGGATCAATGTCTATTTGAGGCTAGGATAGAGATACCTAGTTTTGCTACTGAAGTCAACCTAAATGTCACACATCTAGGGTCATATGATGTTATCCTAGGAATGAATTGGTTGTGAAGGCATAGAGGCATCGTAGATTGCAATACCAAGATTGTTGAATGTCTAGATGACTATGGAAACCAAGTTAAAATCCAAGGAATACCTAGAGAGGTAAAAGTTCAAAAAATTACAACAATGCAACTTAAGAAAGATAAGAAGAAAGGGTGTAAATCTTTGTTGTAAAGAATTAAGAACTTGGGCATGATAGTGAAAATTTTGAGTACCAGAGTCAACAAGAGATAGAAGATGGGGAAATTGAAGAAACTGGAAAATCAGATATGGAGAAGTATCCAATTTTGAGGGAATTTTCAGATGTATTTCCTAATGAGTTACCAGGATTACCGCTAAAAAGAGTGTTTGATTTCTCTATTGATTTAGTTCCCAGATTGGAACCTATATCCAAGGTACCCTATAGGATGACCACTAGAGAACTTATGGAGCTTAAGGTAGTTATTCAGTGGCCTATACCCAAAAAAGTGTCAGAAGTGAGAAGTTTTATGGGATTGGCAGGATATTATCAAAAATTTGTTGCAAATTTTTCTAAGATTGCTTTTCCTATAACTTATTTGTAGAAGAAAGGAAAGAGGTTTGAATGGAATGCGAAGTGTCAAAAATAATTTGACCTACTCAAAGAGAAGTTAACCACCGTACCTATTCTAAAGTACCAGATCCTAAAGGAAGTTTCACGATTATCATCGATGCATGCAGAGAAGGGTTAGGTGGTGTACTAATGCAAGATGGACAAGAGATTATATATGAATGTAGGAATCTAAAGACATATGAAATGAATTATGCTTCACATGATTTAAAATTGGTAGTTGTAGTTCATGCTTTGCAAATGTGAAGACACTATTTGTTGGGAAAGCCCTTTGAGTTGAAAACTAACCATAATGGGTTGAAGTACCTTTTTACTTAGCTAAATTTGAATGCCAGACAAAGAAAATGGTTAGAGTTGATAACTAACTATGATTTTAATATTAGTTATATTAAGGGAAAATAAAATTAGGTTGTCGATGCATTAAGTTGGAGACATCATATTGCTTCGATAATAGCAATTCATATCAATTTCAAAGAGCAAGTACTCTAGAAATGCAAAGAGGATGAGTACTACTTACAAGTTAAGCAAGCACTAGAGGAAAATCCCCAAGATCCTAGGTATGAAGATTTTCAATTTGAACCTAGTGGATTACTTAGGTACAAAGGTAGAATGTATGTACTTGATTTCAAGGAGTTAAGGAATCTAGTATGGAAAGAAATTCACAAAGCACCATATTTCGGTCATCCAGGAGTGACAAAAATGATGGCTGATGTGAAACCATTATACTTCTAGAAAGGAATGAAAGGAGATACCGCTAGTTTTGTGGCTAGTTGTCTTGAGTGTGAAAGGGTGAAAGCTCAACATCATCTTGCGGGTCTGTTATACCCACATGACATACCAAAATGGAAGTGGAAAGTTAAAGTATGGATTTTTTGCAAGGACTACCTATTTCTAGGAATAAGCACAATGCCATACTGGTGGTAGTGGATAAGCTAATGAAAGTGGTACATTTTATACCAGGAAACTTAATTGATGGAGCACCAATCATAGCAAGAAATTTTGTGCAAGAAGTGTTTAGATTGCATGGGATTCTTGAAAAGATTATTTCTTATAGAGATGCACGAATCACTTCTAGGTTTTGGAAAACCTTATTTTCTTTACTTGGGACTCAGTTAAATATTAGCTCGGCATATCATCTAGAGATAGATGGGAAAATGGAAAGGGTAAACCAAGTATTGGAGGACCTACTCAGGGGGTATTGCATGGATCAACATTACAAGTGGGAAGATTACTTACCTTTATTCAAATTTTCTTACAATAACTCATATCATTCGACAATAAGGATGGATCCTTTTGAAGCTTTGTATGGTCGAAAGTGTTGAACTCTGATAAGTTGGGATAAACTTGAGGATCCAGTAAGTCTTGGACTATAAATTTTAGCAAAAATGGATGAGTAAGTGAAGGTTATTAAGAAAAGGTTAGCAGAAGCTAATAGTTAACATAAAATCTATGCAGATGCCAAGAGAGTGCCCCATAATTTTGCTTTAGGTGACAAAGTACTTTTGAGAGTAAAGCCTCACAAGAGTTCCATCAAATTTGGAAAGTCTTCTAAGTTAGCTCTGTGTTACATTAGACCCTTTGAAGTTCTAGAGGAAGTGAATCCTATAGCCTATCAAATTGCTTTGCCACCAACTCTTGCCAAAATTCATAATGTCTTCCATGTGTCCTATCTTAAAAAGTATATACCAGGAGATAGCCATGTAATTGATTAGATTGATTTATAGGTAAAGGATCCTGAAGCAGTAACCCTCGAGCCCATAAAGGTGCTATAAATACGTAAGCTTCACTTATGTAACATGGATGTATCATAGTGCAAAGTCTAGTGAGATCAGTACATAGAAGACTTGACAACTTGGGAGGATTATGTGGAAATTCGGTCAAAATTTCTAGACATTCTCAAAGCTTTTGAGAATCAAGAACAAATGTAGAATTATATTTTTATGTTTTGAATAATACCTTAGGTCATCGAGGATGATGATTCGTAAGGGGGGAGTATGTTACACCCTAATTGTATAGCTACTACGTATTAGTACTACATAGGGTTAAATGGTTGTAAAGAGAATTTAGAAAATGAATAAAATATGTTGTTCCTTGTTATCAATATGAATGTTTTCACATTTAATGATTGTCTCATTTAATGTTGCTTTATCCATGGTGAAATATTGCATTATAAGGTTATTGAATTATGTTATTCTAACTTGAGATGTTTATGTATACTGCTAATGTTATGAACATGTGACTGTTGTGAGATTATGTTAGTGGATGCAGGTATATGAACCATTCCTCTAGGCGGAGGGGAAGTATCACTCAAGAGAGGAGCTTGGTCGGTTAACTAGTAAAGTGAACTATCTGAGCATACATACACATCACCTTAGATTGAGTGAACTAAGTTAGCTGTGTTGGTTATAGGTAAGTTATCCATAGCATGTATGTTTGCATTAGGAGTCTTGTCTACTTCTGTATGCTTAAATTATGAGTGATATTTATCTATGTATCTATCTTGTGATATTATGATCATTATGATGGTAAAGTAAATGGATGTAAGTGAATAGGGAGTGGAAATATATACATATATATAATAGATACACGTATCCATATGTATATATATATATATATATATATATATATATATATATATATATATATATAGATACAAGTGTATGTTGGTAGATGGATATGCTTATATGGATGCATCGATATGGTATACCTACACATACATGTACATAGAGGTATATACATTTATATACATGTATATATGCACACATCCTATATTATGTGGATATTAATAATATTATATTACTATTGCCTTACGAATTTACACACACACACACATATATGCATATATACATATCAGATACGTTGATTGGCTTATGATATGTTTATAGTGGGATATATATATATATATAAATAAATATATATTAATACTATGTATATATATATTATAGTAAAATAATACACACACACACACATATATATATTTATTATGCTGTGGTATTTATATATATATATGTATATTATTTAGGTACTATATATATATGTATGTGTGTGTATATATATATGTATAATATATACTGTATAATATATAATATATATACTTCTTATAGTTTCATATTTGGAAATCAAATTATTTCCATATTGATTTAATATTAATCTCTTAACTCAGGAAATTGACTTATTTCCTATTCAATGTAATATTTATCATTCAACTATGGAAATCAATTTATTTCCAAATCAATTCATTATTTATCTTTCAAACTATGGAGAACGAATTATTATTAAATAAAAATATTTATGAAGCATATCTTTTGAACATTAAAAAAAAATATTTGGAGAAAAAATTGAATTTATTACTGTGCCTGAATAAGTCATGTGTCCTAGAAAAATGCATGTAGAAGTAAATGCATTTTGACCAAGTTTTTGGCAATGAATGAAACCAATGTAGGAATCCAATGTAGTTGGAAGCTTTGTCAACTTTTCCTGGGAAATAGGTGATGAGTATACAATTTAACAAATTATTTTTTCTCTGTGATCATCTTTACCCTCCATAATATGAAATTGGTGCCAAATTTGAAGAATAAACCTGTAGGTGTCAATTGGCATAATTCCTTCATGTGTTTTGAATTAGTCTTCAAATGCTATCAATTGCTGGAGGATGATCACCATTTTGTGTACTGAGTGTGGCAGGGAACTAGCACCACCTCCAGTTTGGAAATTTCTTATGGTAGTGGTGGAAAACCACATGTCAAAATAAAAGGGAGGTTGGGCTCTATAAATAGTCACCCATCCTACCTCATTGGGTCACATTCACTCATACCTTCTAATTATACTCATTTCTCTGTGATTCAAGATTGAAATCACAATTCCCTCTTCCATAATTGAGACATCTTAGTATCATACATTACCAGCTATAAGTAGATAACAACTTCCACCATTTTTGAGTGTCCATGTGAGAAGGCGTATTATACCAAAACAATCGCTTGTTGGTTAATTACTTATATGTATTTACCAGTTCTGAATATCTATTTTTGAGTGAGAAAAAGTAAAATTTTGAGAGGAAGCTATCAATTACCTGAGGTATTGGAAATTGTTGTTTGGTCAAAAGTGAAGGCTGTGTCATCAACATTATGCGAAAAAGAAAACTACAGGCATGGGATATTCTTCTACTATCTATTTCTGTAGTTATCCATTTAAATAATTCTTTAATTGTATTTACTATCTGTGCATAGGAAGTGAATTTCTTCTTGAACTGTATTTCTATTTGTGCTTAGGAAATGAAATGTTTGAAGATAAAAGATGCATTCTAGTTGTATTATGCGTTGTTGTATGATCTCTATATAAGGAGAATACTGGTTGCATTAGTTACTATGTACTATGTTTGAAATGAAGGCATGAGTCAAGTAAAGATCAATTTAGCTAAGTTATTAGGTTAACTCAGAAGAGCTTGTGATACTCCTAGGGTAAAGATTCCAGTATGGGAGGGAACTTGTAGAATACTTGTTATGCTGATTCATTTCTAGTAGTTAGTATGTTGTAGGATGTCTGGGGTATAGAAGATCCATTGGAGGACAAAACCTATGTGTAGTGTAAGATAGCCCTAAGTCAAATTGACCCTGAATAGTGTATGTGATAGATGATCCTCAGTAGAAATAATGTATGAAACACTTTGGCCAAAGTAGTGTAATATACAAAACATCCACTTAGACTGTGTGATGATTACACTGTTAGTTCTCCATGATCCCATATTACATACTAGTTTGAGAGTTGCCATCATGCACATGATCTAGTTATGTAGGACACATCACTATGCTCAGTTGGTTAACAGTATTGGTTACTCTACCAATCTCTTCATCGAAGGGAGGGCCATCTATTGAATGATAGATGTGAGGGAACCGCATTATAAGTATGTGGTTGGTTGAAAAGCACCCAAGTGATGTTTCTCCTCCACAATAGGCTACTGAAGTACTAAGATTTGAAGGACAGATGCCTAGACCTTCTTACTACTATTTGTTCAAAAAGCTCCATGAGCTATGTTTGTACTTGTATGTCTTCTTATGAGCTGATGTTTATTTGTAAAAGAAAAGATTATTTTTTGAAATGTATTGTATGAGGTTTTGATGTTTTCAATAAAAAGAAAAGATTTTTTTTTATTACAATGGCTATTTACTCATTATCTTTATTTGTTTGGTGTAAAATTAAGAATTTTTTACTTCATGAAAGGGTTAGTACGTTACACCGTCCCTCCATGTAAACAACTTGATGCATATCATGATAAAGGGAGGAAAGTAGTATAAGGCCCCATGCAAAGGAGGTGATATCCTCTATCATCTAGGACTAAGCAATTCCCCAACCCAGGCCGAATCCTCTACCTTGCCTATTTGGAACAAGCACTCCGCATATCAAAGCACCGACGATCAATGTCAGGTCTGGGGCTTGCTCTCTGTAGTCCTTAAGGTCAATCTATGTTGTTTGTATATAGAGGGTATCAATACCAAGTACATCATAACATGCCATGGTCCCAATGTACAGATCATAAATAACATACTCGCCATGGATTGGTACATGCAAGATGCGCTAGACATCCTTTAGTGTCATGGTCACCTCCCTAGTGGGAAACTGGAAGGAAGAGGTCTCATTGTGCCACCTCTATATAAATGTTTTCATCATTTTCAAACATGTCCAGATATCGGGCATGTGTGCAACAAACCCTAACTCAATCGCTCCAAGGAATATCCTCATTGGGTCAATCAACTGGGGAACGAGGGACAAAATACTAGGTTTTCACTCCCTAGAATGAAGTGGCTAAATGATTTCCTACACAATCGAAGAAAGCCACACCAAAATTACTGAGAAACTTATAAAAATTTCATGCTTCAAACCTTAAAATGTAAAAGTGACTCTATTTTGTGTTGTGCCCTTAACACACACGCCTCATTCAGAATGGGGACCTTCTCTTTCCTTCGCTTCATCGAGTCATTTGTTTCCTTCTCATTTTGTGTGCCCCCTATTTTGGTTTTCAAAATGTTTAGTAAGATCTTGGAGTTTGTCTTAAGGTGACCATATTTTGCCTCCCCCTCAAATTTCAAGGTCTTTAGTCTTAGCGGGTCCCTAGTTGCTGTTTGCCTTAGTGTTTAAAGAATTAGTGTCCATCGAGCTCCCCAAGCTTGGCCTACCGAGTCGCCCCTCCTAGACTTTCGTTGCTTCTTTTCCATTCTCCAGTGGAGTTCCACCTGTCAGGGTCTAATCTTCTTGGTGTCACCTGTTTATCACCGAACTTTCAAGCGTCCTTCAGCTGTCAACTTTCTACCTGCCGGAGTTCGATTCCCCCTATACTTTTTGTTTCCTAACTGGTGATCCCAAGGCCATTCACCGATGGTCATTAGAATGTCAGATCTCGGTGCCCCTGTGACCGTTTTTGAAGTTACCACCTACCAACCATTGGACCCTTTGTACTTGCATTTATGAAGCACATTTAATGAAAGAATGACTATAAATAGTTGAGTCTAAAAGGTTATTTTCACTTGTTAGTTTTTCTAGAGTGAGCTTGAGCTAGCTTCCAACGCCACCATCATGCCCTGGTCGTTCGATCATTGTCTTCAAATCATTGCTGCCAGCTAGGTCATCCACCTTCGCCAAGATCTTGAGGTGAGTTCGCCGGCTGCACCCCATGTCACCTTTTTCCTTGATTTTGGGTAAAATGATGAATTAAAAGAAGAAAGAACAGATAAACTAGATAGAAAAGAACATCACCCCCAAAACCCATGTTCTATAAACTTGATAAAGCGTCGAAATCACCCCCTAGGTGGCCACGAAACCTTGTCCTCTTGGTGCCGTTCTTCAGCCAGAGCATTCACGCTCTATGGGCCTAGGCCTTCCCATCGCCATCGGCAACACTTGAAAACATAAGTAACTTTCAGACGATGAACTTCGCTATCAAGTCCACCATCACTGAAGGACCTCACCCTCTTGCCGTTAGAACTTGGAAAAAATCTTGGCGAAGCCAAAATTGAGTCCATCCAAGCTCCCAAGTCCATGCCCATGGGATTCTGTCCTTGGGGTGCTATTTGTGAGCTGTCATTTCAAATGACATTTTGAACCTGGTCGTCCATCCTTCGAACTTTACGCCTCCATTCACCGTCTAACATTGAACTCGATGATCATATGCTAAAATTCATTTGGGTCTCGACTGGCAGACCTCCACCCGTGGGCCACTATGATGAAAACGCCGTTTCATACAAATTTTGGGTGATTTCTGTCTGCCTGCTGGCTCTTGACTCCCTCATGATCGACAAGAAAAAATGGAGAAACTACCGAATCCTCAACCTCCTTCGGGCCCCTTGTGTTGGACCTCTGTTATCGAGATTTTGTCCCGTCCTAGCCATTACCAAAGAGAAAACTACCCTCGTACTCCTGACCTTCGAAACTTGATTTCCCATCTGCTAATGAACTTCCCGTAGCGAAGACAAAGAAAAATGTGAGGGTCAAGCCTTTAGTCAGGCCTTATTCCTCGGGTGGCTCCCATCGGACTTCTGCACGTCTTCCACCATTTTCAAAGGGCAATCTCCTAATGGATTTCCGCTTCCTCTGACCCAAAACACTTGAAAGGTCAATAAGCTACACCACCATCCTCTTGACTTGTAGGTCCCGCCTGACAAAAACTCCACCCTTAGGATGTTGCCTCACTAGAGCTATTTTGAACGATAAACACCAGATGACCAAGCTCCTCCCAGACTCCGACCGCCTAAGAAATGATCCAAATGACTTCTAACTTGAGAACAAACTTTGACCCATGTGCCAAAATGGCCTATTCTCCTTAGTGGACCCATGATTTGACCAAGTCCTAGGGTGGGTGGAATGTTGTGGGCTGCCCTACCCTATTTTCCCATCTAAAACAACCATGTAGCCAGGAAAGTATGACCCTTGGGGCCCAAATCAGCCAAAGTCCCTATTATGAATTGCTAATGACAATCTGGATTATATGTTAGATTTCTCAAATGCTGAATTATCCAATCTAACTCCGTTTGAAAGGATTTGACTAACGTTTTAGTGGTATCTTGCTTGAATATGCTCACCTCTCTTTTTCCTGCAAGATATATGTAATTAGGTGTAGGACCTCTGGGGGCAGCCACGAAGAAGGACAAAGGAAAGAAAATAGGCAAGGCTCCCCGTGGGAAAGAATATAAGGACCAGATGAAATATTAGTTCCAAGGGGAACCCCTGAAATCCAAGGTCACCACAGAGTGGAAGGAGGTCACCGACATAAACATCAGACACATAGACATTGATGAATTCAAGCAAAGGGTTAGGATCAACCCTACGATGGAAAATACAAGACTAATCAAAGGTAGTGGTTTAGCCAAAGCTGTAGGCTTCCCTCTCTCTCTTGTTGCCCCTGAACTAGCAATGGCTTCTAGGGAGGCATACTAGCCAGAGATCTGAACCATAGTGGACATGGATGGAAATATTTTAGCTAACATGTTTGCCAAGACAACAACAAAGAATTTTCATATCCCTACCTTCAGGGAAATGGAAATACTAACTAGGGATGATGGCAAGGAAATGTGGGAGGAGGACCCACTCAAATGAAAGAAGCTCATACATTAGTTTTGTCTCAAGGAGAAGAGGGGTAGTGCTGCTAAGGTTCCCCAAGAATTGTTTTAAAGCATTTTTTATGAAGATTACCATGATTTGGTAACATTGTTAAGCAGGGTAATGGGCCTTCCAACTGCTGCCTATTTCCAAGAATGGATAGTCTACTTTGTAGAAGAGATCATCCAGGGCAAGGTCATGTTCTATTGGGCAGGGATAATTAGTGATTGCTTCCATGAGTAGTTTATGGCTATTAAGAAGACTTGCAAATTTGACATGACATCCTATTTGGTCTACTCGTTGGCCGAACGAAGGGAATACATAGGCTTGTTCAAAGCTCCAGATGAGGAACCTGGTATGAAGCTAAAAGTTTATGAAAAATACCCCAACTGCAATACAAGAACTTCGAGAAGGATTACTGCAAGGTTAATGACACTTTCATAGGTCATATCATTAGATTGCTCAGGGGTGACTTTGAGAGGTGATTCTCCCATAGCACCAACACATTTATGAAATAGTTTTCCTTTCTATTCATCTAGTATCCAAAGTTCACATATATTCATGCAAAAGGCTTCTCAGAAATACCAAACAAGCTGCCCCAGTATCCTAATGACCGGATAATACTATTGGAGCTCTCTGAGCAGCTACAACATATACACACCCTTTTAAGCAACAAACATAAGGTAGGGATTCCTTATCCCCTCTCCTTTGGCCAAGGGTTATATGAACTCCATGCCTCTCAATATGCCAAAAATTTAGAGAAGGAATTGGTCGAATACCATTTGAGACTCCACACTGCTTGGCCACAGATGGATCCCTATGGCCATATCAAGAAGACATTTGGACCTGAATATGCCCATCTACATAGTGTTGAAGATTTTTGGGCTAATTGCAAAGATGAAAATGAAGCACATATGAGGCACTATATGTGGATGACCGCATACTTTGTAAAGAGGGTTAATCTATTCCACATTCCAGATCAGGTGGAAGAGGATGAAAGCACAGTCATAGATCCTTGGTACAACACAGTTGCCAACCTCCCACTACCACTGATTGATTGGGATGAGCAAGAGGTTGATGACCTCGATATTCTAACCAAACCCATTGAGACTAGAACAAAAGAGTGGATTGATGGGAAATTTTCCCTATTGATGCAAAAAGGGTTCACTTTGACCTATGAGGGGCCTAAAAATGAGCCAAGTGGAACAAATAGTGGGAAAGTTGTTGCCCCATCAAGAGAAACTTTGAAATCCCCTCCAGTTACCAAGTCAAGGAAAAGAAAATAAATTGATGAACAACAGCCTAGTCCCAAGGTATATGTTAGAAAGGATTTGAAAGGTGAACCTTCCAAGAAACATAAAAGTTCAGGCAGTGTCATAGAAATTCATGTTATTCAAGAAGATCCACTACATGAGGGTGGAGGTTGAACAACCAAAATCTCCACCTATTGGCTACACTACTGCTGCTCCTCTGGCTGCTTCCCAGGTGTTGGTTGCTACTTCCCCACCTGTGGTGGAAATCTCGGTCCCCCTTGCTTCTTCTCCACCTACCAAGCAGGTCGTAATGATTGACTCTTCTTCTACCACCACCTCTCCACTCTCTTCTGCTTCCATGTCTCTGACCACATCTCTCTCATTAGTAACAACAATGATACCCATGCCTACACTCTCACTTCTAGCGGCATTCTCTCAACATATGCAAAAGGTTCCTATAGTGATTTTTGAAGTATTGATGAACCCGACTATTCAAGTTTCCTTGGCGTAGATCCTTGCTAGTATCCCCACCTCCACTCCTCCAACTGAACCACCAGAAATGAAAGCCACAATGGAAATATCTGAGGAGTTGGAAGGATGAGAGAAGGAATCCACAAGGGCATTGGAGGAAGAAGCAAACGACTACCATGAACACCTAGAGAACGGGCATTTAAAAATTGATAAGGTAGTCCATGAAGGAGAGGAAAAAAAGTACTCCTAGGGTGATGAAGAAGATGCTGACACCAAATATATTGTAGAAACCTTTGATGTAGACCTAGAAGAAGAGCTAGCTCAATAGATAAAGGATGTTGGAGAGGAAGTAGAAAGACCACCTCCTGAAGAAGAAAATGAATCTAGTGATAAAATGGAAGAAGCCATTGAACTTCCAATTGGGGAGGAAGAAGAAAGCCCCAATCATGATGAAGAGGTACCTCTCTCAGAAAGGCAAGAAGAACAAGAAAATAAAGAATAGGAAGATGTGCCACCTCAACGCGAGGAAGAGGAAAGTAAATAAGAAGATAAGCCCCAAGAAGAGACTCAAGCTAACAAGAGTCCAGAAACAGAGCGGCTCGAAGAACATGGGCATAAAGAAGAAGAAGAAGAAATGGATAATAAAGGGGAGAGAAACCCTAAAGAACGCATGCCCACCAAGTCCCCCATCAAAAACATAGTGTTCATCCAAGAATCTGATGAAGAAGAAGGAGACACAAGGATGGAGCAGGAAGCTCCTAATGATAAAGAGATTGAAGTCAAAAGGGATGAAGAAGAAGGTGATTGTGAATCACCCAAGGAAGAGTCTCAGATGCCCAAGTGGCTGGAAAGCATTTGGAGAAGAAAGATCCTACTCCAAGAGATCCAGAGAAAGGCTAGAGGCCATCTTGGCCTGGGCTCAGATCAACACCAAGAAAGAGAATCCCAAAGTTAGATCCAAGTTGACAATGGATGCTTCTGGATCTAGGACTATGCAGGTAGCCATGTCGGTGGTGGGAGAAGGGATAAGTTACAATGTCTCCACCATCAACTTGGGGAAAACCACCAGAGAGAAAAAAATGGATCACCTCTAGGAGTCTATTTCCACAGTGGTGCATCTGATGCAGAAAGACAAGCTCTCCAAGGAGGAGCTAAAGGCACAACTAGTTGATTTGACAACCTATATTCAACAATGGTCATCAACAAAAGAGCTTCCCACCACATCCTTAGCACCACCACAACTATTATCCCAAGACCACATCGAAAATATCGAGAAAAGGAATAACTAGACTAAGACTACAAAAGATTGGTTCCAAGAGGTCAAGTATGTTGGAAACATGGGCATCAGTCGTGCTGTCAGGACAACAAATAAATTCTTGGAAGTCTAGAAATCCCTTGAGGGCACGAGGAAATTATGTACTGACTTCCCAGGGATATATGAATCCACCTACTCTAAAATTGAGGCCATCCTCAAGCTACCTCACAAAATATGGGAAGAAGACCTTACATTGGTAGAGGGTGATCATTGGCTAGTGGATATGTGGAAGTTGGACTTCGAACATAGGAAAGAGATATTGGAGCAAGTCCTCTGCAAAGTGGAGCTAGACATTGATTGAGCCAGGGACATTAGGACAAATTGTATTGAGTATTTGAAATAGATGACAAGCTACGATGTGCCCGTTGTTGAGATCAATCTAGAAAAGGTGAAGCCTTATTTCCTTAAGAAGATGGAAGATGGAATGTCGGGCAAGCTCACCATGGATTTCATGAATTTTTTTGCTTGAGTTTTCACCCAATCTGAACAAGTCAGGGACAATACAACTAAGTGTGATGAAGATTGGGATACACTTATAGGCCGATCTAAATAGTGGAACTACCAAGTGCTCCAATCTAATATAATGGAGATTGAGAAGCTTCAGGCATTAATCAACAAGTTCATAGAATATGCCACTTTGAAGAAGTAGGAAGGAAAGCCGATCATTGATGACAAGCTCCTCACAGAATAGCTATAGCAGAGGAAATCAGCTAGAAGATAAAATACTACAGTGCTGCCACAAGAGGAAAAAATAGGGAAAAGACAAGGAATGTATTATAAATTGTAATATATTTGGGGGTAGGTGAAACCCTAGTTTGTAGTGAATCTTGGCCACACAATGCAAATGAATCTTGGCCATTCATTTTTCTTTTTGAACACTATAAATAGGGGGTCTCCTCTCATTTTCAAGAGAGAGTTGAGTTGTTGTAAAGACATGCTGCAAAATTTTTAATAGAAATTCATTGGATTTGGTGGATTCTTGAGTTTCTTTGCATGTTACATGGTTTATCTCCCATAGTTAGCTGATTTAGATAGATTTACTTTGTTGTTCTTTATGGTTTTAGATTACTTTGGTAGATTAGTTAATGCTATCACTGGTTGTGAAGATTTCTGTTGTGTTGATGCCTTTCTTGTCCATACTTTTTGTTGTTTGCTGATGGTGAATAGTTGTGTAAAGTTAGTCTAGGCATAAAATGAAGCCAATCCTAAACTTCTATCTTTTATTCATGCATGTTTATGGTGAATGAATGGTTGAACATTTGCAATCCTTAGAAGCTTGCACAAGTTTCATGATACTGTGAGCTAATTTGGTCAAGTGGAACTATGTTTTAAGGAAGCTGTCCATAGTAGAACCCTCCATGACCACTGTTCATTGATAGTTTTAGATCCAGGAACCTCTTCTCTTCCTTTCCCTTTTCCTTTTTTTTTAATAGGTAACCTATGCTAAGGTTCATTGCACATTGTAAAGCCAAATCTTAAGACATAACATAAGTTTATGATTGTTGTTCGAACCTGCAACAAACTACACTCTAACTTCCCATCTTAGGAACTCTGTTTCAAGATTCATCTCACATCCAACCCAAACTATGCAAGTTTTCCCTATGATTACCAGCAAAATCACATCAAACATAAACTGAGAAATTCCATGCATGGCATAACCTAACACCCGAGAGACCATGGGGTAGTAATTGTTAACTTGCTTGCGAATTTCTACCTTTCAAGAGAGGTAGTGTGCCTATGCATTGCCTATGTTGAGAAAGTGCTAAAACACCCATCAAAATTTTGCAAAAGTGTCATGGTATTGTTGAGCATCACTATACCAAAATGGCAAAAGTGACGCCATTTGCAAAAGTGCATTGGTATTTCAATAGCGATGCTAGACCAAAAGAGAAAAATCATCACTCCTTGCAAAAGTGCATTGACTTTTCAAAAGTGATGTTGGACCAAAATAAACCCTAAAATTTTAAGTGACGCTATTTTGCAAAAGCGTGTCAGCTTTTCAAATGTGTTGATATACCAATCTTAGCAAAAGCGACGCTAGATGCAAAAGCGTCGCTACTCCTGTAAAAGTGACACCAACTAGTTCATAAGCAATGCTATACAATGACAGTATTGTTTGTAATTTTTGATCCCTAATAAATGGTAAAAAACACAAAAAAAAAGAAAAGTTTTGATTTATGTACTAGGGGTTCTATGTCCACTGCTTACTGTAAGGTGTTATGGGAGCTCATGAGCCACCATTTCACCAGGGAATCAGAGAAAAAAAGATAGAATCTCTCTAAGGTCAAGTGTGAAAATGTATTGAAAGTGATCCTTCAACCCATATTTATGCCTAAAAGTTAGGGTTTTTTCCCTAATTTGAGGGGGAAATGGCTTGTTAATCCTATTTTATCAATTTTTGAGCTATGGGGCATATTTTGAGATGTTTTTCATGTTTTTTGGCTTGTTTTCGTGTCCTAGAATGTACTTATGCACTTAAATTCATGTTAAATTTTTGTCACAATATTGACCTAAAAATTCAAAATTTTCACTCGATCTCTTGAGGGGGCAAGGTAGCAGCTTAATTCCTTTCGCCGGGGCAATAGTGGGGCATTCAAAAAATTAGGAATTAGGAATTATTAAATTTTTGATCTAAGTGGCATAATTAATCCAAAAAGTGTCAATCTTTGAACCTATGTAACATGTACCTCACTTCAAAGAGGGGAAAAATGTAGACACTTAAAATTGTTCTAAATGATATTACACACTTGAATTTGATTACTAACATCGTTTTGTCCTAAAATTCATCTCCTTTTCGTCTATTTAATTAAATGATCCTAGTTGTTTAATTAAATACATCAATTTCTCCTATTAATCAAATGATCATTTGACTAATTCACCCCCTTTCACATTAATTCTCACCTTATTTAATTGAGTAATGTAAATTATTTGATTAGATTGCTTATGTCCTCTCATTTCATTAAATAATCTTAATTATTTAATTAAATGTTTTTGAACCTCTTTCATTAAAGAAATTAAATATTTAATAAGAACCCTAAATTTACTCAACTTGCACAATTAAAACTTTGTTTTAATTAACTAATTCCTATTTTCCCTCACCCATCCACTCGCATGGGAATATTCCCTTGGACTATTCTCCCATTTGAGCTCCAAAAATAGAATATTCTTTCTTAACAAAATCTTTAGCAAACTTCCTAAATTTTAGGAAGTGTGCTTCCTTTGATCATTGTGAGCCATTGATTAACTCTTTGATCCATGTGATCTTGTATTCTCACCCATTTATGAGAATCCTTGATCCATGCCTTCACCTCACATTACATCTCAACCATTGATTGATCAAATCAATCTTAGCCATTGGTTCATCATTTTTTCCTATAAATACTCCCCACTTTGGAGAGAAAAGGATCCAATTCAATTTTAGCAAAGTTATGCTACACATTTTATCACTCATCTTCATTCATCTTGCATCCATTTTATCTTTTCATCCATCTTTAGCTTAGTTTGCATCAATGGAATTTGTTTAGCTGCTTGTTTTATCAAAGGGATTGTGAAAAGGTCATCATTCCATATCAATACGACACCAATCCCTTAATGGGATAAGGTTTGAAGCATTTAACTAGGTTTCATTATGCATTTCTTAACAGATTTTGTTTAAATGGCTTCTTTGTTCTGTGTTTTTGAACATTTCATTGGGATTATAGCTTAACTAACTAAATCAAGCTTAAATTTGTATGGATCAGGTAGATTTAGGTCATGTTATGATTATAGTCACAAAATATATAAATAATTTATTATTATAAAAGAAAACAAAATTAAATAAAATAAGTTTTAAATTTCAATGATCTGCATGATAAATTATATGATCTTGGCATATGGAGAAAGTTCAATTCTAAAAATAAATAATGACTATCTTATGGTTGTTTTTTTTGGGAAAATTAATTTAATTAGAAAAATAAAATATTTTATTTTCAAATGTTTGATAATGATAAATCTCATAATTTATATTTATATATAATAATGATATCATTATTTATATATGAATATATAAATAGTTTATTATTAAAAAAGAAAACAAAAATAAATAAAATAATTTTTAAATTCCAATGATTTGCATGATAAATCATGGGATCCTGGCATGAGGAAAAGTTCAATTCTAAAAATGAATAGATACTCCAATTGGAGTTGAACACTTTTGCATGGAAATAGGAAAAATATGAAAAGAGGGCTCAATGAAGAGGAGGCATGACTATTTTTTTTTATCATTATTGGCATTGAATGAGGAGGATTAGGCATCGTGGTATTTGACCAGAGTTGAGGAGTTAGCACATAGGACAGGAGACCAAGTATTGCCATGTTATTGCTATTTATTTAATATGACTTATGAATGCATGGTAAAGACTTAAATAGAACCAAATCTACAATTTTAAATGATGAATGATATCGTTATTGTATTGCGGGGATTAAAGGAGATTATTATTTGTATTGTAGCATGTATACAATTTTTTGTATCAATCAATATATGTATTGTTTTTCCTATGCATATATAACAAAACCTGTGCCAACCTTACTGCCTTAGTATACAACATCAATCTATTTGTAACTCTTTGTGGCAATTGAACATATGTTTGTATACCTCTATTATGCATGGACATGCATACTGAATTGATTAGGACATTAGGTTGCCATATATATGTGTAAATACCATCATAGCCCAATTCATTTGTAACACTTGAAACCATAAAATTGACCATGTTTTCAAAAAAAATTGTGGTTGTTATAAGAACCTGTGCATTGATTATTACATATAATGCAAAAATAATAGTTATGCATATTGATTTTAATATATATATGGTATGAGTTTATTATACTCGAATTAATGAATAAATTGTGACTATAACCATATATGTATTCTTTGTTGATGTTATAAAACCACCGTGTTATTCTATAATCTCAACATATTATTTAAATAGTAATATACATATAAATATAGTGTATTTTCCATGAAGTTAATACTAGCAAACATTTTATTTTTGTTGTGATGATTTCACACTAAAAGTATAAAACTAAATATATAAAACTATCATTTAATTGTTATGGGTCTGATTTTTTTATTTCCAATCAACATATGTTATGAACTAGTTTCTTATGGATTTAACCTACATGACATCGAAGATTAGTTAGCATTGCATATACAAAAATATCATTAGTTAGAGATCAATTACATGTCAATAATAAAGTTGCATGTCAATCACCAAGTTGCATGCCAATTATACATTAACCATCATTATGCATGAAATGATTGAAATAACAAAGGACCTTCATATAATCATTTTGCATGAAAATAAAAGGGCTATTTATTTTTATGATTATTTGATATATGCATGTTATATTGTCTTCATAAGGAAAGTAGTTTTCTTCTATATATGATTTGGCTTTACCTTCCAGGATTGGTGTTGAATATGGACTATTAGAGGGGAGTAGATTTTCTTTTCTATATCTACCTATTGTTTACAGTTTAATTTATTTGGACAAAGCTATGTGTACCATTGAAAGAGATGGATGCTATTTTATTCTCTGCTATATCATGATAGTAGGGAATAACATGTTCATATGTGAAACACATGTAGATATATCAGGTTGCATCGGATTCCATCCTACCAATTGTTTCCAGGTTGCTATGCTTCTCATGCAAGGTTAGGTATTCTTCATGTTAGGAAGAATTTTGGTGAAGCGTAAGCTTTGTGGTTGGGCAGAAAAATGCTTTAGCCATGTTCTTTTCTCTTGGTTTGTGAATGACCATTGGGGTTAGTAGTGGTCAAAGACTCTAGTGATTATGTTTCTTTTCTATCTTTACTTGCATTGTTATGACCAGATGGGCATGAGAGCCCAAGTCATATTCTTACATAAATTATATCTTGTACTCTATAATACTTGACTAGATAGTACTCCATGTAATGATGTACCTTATTTATTGTACTTAATATTATGGATTAGAAACTTTTACATGCGAGATGTAATATGGAATTTATATATGTTGAAGATGTTTCATTTCATTTCTATATTTATGTGAGAATGAGCTACTATTTATTTTTGTGAGATAGTTTAAGGTTTTGAACCTTACATTCTCATCAATTCATGGATGGTTTAGTATGGAAATCAAGCAAAAAAGAGCGTAGATTCTTGTCTTTCTTGCAATGAGTTAGAACTTCCCAATTTTTAGACTCAAGTCAACCTTTATGCAACTCTCATAGGAGTATATGATGTGATTTTGGGAATCAATTGGTTGACTGAACACAAGTTGAGATTCATGGTTTTCTAAGACCTTTGGAACTTAGAAAAATTTCAGCTATGTAGCTAAAGAAGGCCCAAAGGAAGGGATGTTCCATTTATGTAGTTCACATTAGTGACCTTGGTATTGAAATGAAGGAAAGGTGAAACCCTAGTATTCACCCTAGGATTTTAATAGTTGCTTTTCCACAACATTTCATTTAAAATTTGAGGTCGCGAGGGTTTAATGAATTTGCACAAGGTATAAGACTGACTTACATCCTAAAAGGTGAGTCAAATTTTTGTTGACCATACTTAGGATGGATTTTGGAAAGAAATGTAACGATTTGACTAGGCTAATATGCAAATAACTACTTTGATGCAAAAACAACAAATATGGAAAGTCATTGACAAATTCATACTTCAAAAATGGATTGAGTAGAGTACTATGCACTTTTGATATGAATTTGAAGTTGATTTTTGAGGACCTAGTTGCCCTAGGTGACTATGTCCTAGTAGAGGAATCTTGGATCTGATTTCACAGTCCCCTGGAACCAGATCAAAGCCTTCTTTTTTGGTTGTCAAACTGTTGGATCTTTTTCAAGTGTCGAGATAACTGAGTTTTTGTATGTTGTCAAGGTGTAGGGTTTTAATGTAACTATGAATAATTGACCTTCAAAATTCTCCCAATCTTCTTTAGATCTAAAACCTATACATTCAAAGAGAAGGGAAGGGTTGTGCCATATAGGAGCTTTCCTTTCTCAAACCCCATGTTGGTGTTTCCACCTCCACAATGGTAATGTCAATGAAAGAGAGCTTATCATTTTGAGGGATAGAGGATAAATGATAAATGAATGATGAATCAATAATGGATTGAAACTCACCACTCAAAAATGGCTTCCTTGAAGGACTAAAGTCATGAATATCTCCTCAAGGCTTGATTGTTGCTTACTTGATTTTCTTGAAGACCTACAAGTGTTAGATCTCACAAACAATATGATAACATAAACATAAACAAAATCACATAAACTTTGTCATGATGCCTTGATGTTGAGTTACTACAATAAATTTTCTTTTGACTGCTCTTGACTTGCTTGATAATGCTCTTGACAATAATTCTTTTTCAATAATTCAACTTAGTTTTAAAATGATGAAATAATTATGTAATCATTCTAAATTCCTAAAAAGTAAATCTTTATAGCCAACATTTGAAAGTTGAAATTCAAATTGTGAACATGATTATGAATTAGGCTAAATACAATTGAAATGAACAATCAATCAATCAATTAGACTAATTAAACCATATTCCCAATACAATTCTTGAAATATCAACTAGGAAGCCATGAAAACATCAAATAACACAAAATGAATGAAAATGAAAACCTAATTAATGCTCAAACCTCATCCCATTGGGGGATTGGTGTTGAATTGATGTGGAATGATCAGCCCTTTCCCAATCCCTATTGATGAAACAAGCTTGAATGATGCTTTAATGGAGATTTGATGGTGAAATTAATGCAAAATGGCTAAGTTATCTCAAAGATGAAGATAAAAATGGCTATAGTATATTTTCTCTCAATGATTTTGGATGAATTTCTCATGAAATGGAGGCTATTTATAGGAATTTTAGGTGAATCAACGGCTAGAATCAATTTGGTTAATCAATGGATGCAAATTGATGAGAAGAATTGGCATGGATCAAGGATTCCAATCCATGGAAGAGATTGAAAGATCACATAGATTGATGAAATTAATCAAGGGTTTAACTTAATTCAAAAACCATAAATCCTTAATTTTAAGAGGAATGCGCAAGATATTTCCATGTTCAAGAGAAATAGTTTGAATTTGAATTGGAGGAATATTCCATGGGGATATTCCTTTGCAAGTGGGAGAAATTGGAGGGATTAAAGATATTAGCCAATTAAATAATTAAAATATTATTTAATTGTACATGATGGGGGAATTTAAAGATTTAATTAAATAATTAACTCATTTAATTAAAAGGGGAATTAATGACATTTAATTAAATAATTAAGATTAATTAACCAAATGAGAGTACTTAGGGAATTTAATGAAATAATTCACATTATTTAATCAAATAGGATGAAAATTAGTATGAAAGGGGTGAATTAACCTAATAATGTCAATTATTCGATTAATAGAAGAAAATTATGAATTTAATTAAAAAATTAAGATTATTTAATTAAATAATTGAAAAGGGTCAAATTAGGATGAAAATAGTGTTAATAATCGAGTTCAAATGCATGATATCAATTGGGACAATTTTAAGTGTCTATATAAATAATAAAATGTCAACGCTTACATATTATTTTTGGAGGTAAAATATGGGACTAAGTCACCTAGGGCGACTTAGTCCTGGCCCTATTTTACAAGATACAAAGTGTTGAGAGAAAAATATTAAGTGAATGCATTGGTTTTCCACATAGATTTTCTTGATAATTATGTAAATGGGCTATGGAATGCATAATTTAGGAAATTAGGTGTACAATTAGGTCCATGTGCTTAAGGGGGAGAAAAAGATAGTTTGAAACTGCCATGGTTGTTAATTTATGACACTACATTTAGCCCCCACTTTAGTGAGAGTATGAACTTATGCTTAGACTCACACTAAAATAGAAAATGTTCCAAGAGGGGTTTGATTGTCCAAATGTTTAAGAGATAGGATGACGATGAATCCAGAAGGAGTACGCAAGCCCCTAGGATTCAAGATCCCATGGCAAACCAAAATAAGGAAAAGGGAACACACATGTATGTAATGTAGCACAAAAAAATACACAAACACACATGATGAAAAATATGAAGCATACACGATGAAAACACATGGCATAACATAACATGAAGATGGAAAAAAAAATGAAACAAATGTGATGCAAACACGAAGACACACAACAAAAATACAAGGTTAGTACTAAATAGATTCGAGTTGGTAAGGCAAAGAGACCTCAGTCTTAAATTTGTCTCAAATACAAAATATCATCCATTAGATGTGCCATCTAAATAAAATGATACTCTCATAAGGATGTAAAATCACTCATGAGCCACATGGATCTAATAAGTTGCATTATGCCAAATCCATCAACTATCTTACCAAATTTTAGCATCCAAGGGGATGAATAAAACTCACCTAAGAAGGTACATAAATAACAAATTTTCCTAAGGTGTATAAACATCCAAGAGGATGAATGACAAACTCACCTAAGAAGGTGCATAAATGTCCAATGGGATGAATTGATAACCACGCCTCAAGGGGTGTTATAAACAACACCACCACCAAGGGGGTATGTTAATAGGTTAAATATCATGATAAATGTATGAAATGGATAGGGGGAATATATGCCCCCCTTTAAAATTTCAACATATTTTCTATGTTGGTATTTTAAGGAGAAAATAATTCATACCTTCAAACTAGTTATCCTTGCTCCATAAGTGGAGACAAAGACAAGCACACAAGAGATTATTGTGTTGTTGCCATCGAAAAATATGGCTTCACTTGAGATTGTACCGCCATGAATGGCAATGAGAAAATGTATAAAGCTACAAATTCCACATAGTGAGGGGAAACACCATAGAATAATGATCATTATTGTTTAGAGTGATTAGGTGCATCAACACATGGGAGAGCCTAGAATTCATTGGTAGAATGACCATGCACTCAATGGTATGCACAAAATGAGTTTTTGTTATAAAAAAAATTCATGTTTTTGAAGAAAGAGTAATTAGGTGGGCTTTGAGAAGCCTCAACAAGATATTCTTCTAAGAAGAATTAGCTTTCTCCCAAGCATGCAAATCATTTTTAAGTTTTTTAAAGTTAGGAATCTTACACTCATTAGGGACAAGAGTTGAAGAGTCCCCATCACCATCATAAGGTGATGTTTTTGAATTAGTTGATGCAAAACTAGATACAACACAAGACTCCTAAGGTTTAGATTGTGAGATTTTATACTCTCCCATAAGGAGGGTGTAAAATATAATGAACCCCAATTAGCACCAAAATATGTGTGTGAAGATGAAGCACTATCATGATCATCATTTGTATTTGTCCTAGGAGGATCTTGTGTGATGAAATTGACATTAAGTGAAGGTTTCTTTGATGTTTTCATGATTTGGGAAGGACAATAACCAAGACCTTTTATTGTTTCTTGCATATTCAACTATATAGGGACATGAATACCTTGTTTGTTTACACCAAATCCCTTTCCATTATAACCAAATTGTTTCAAGATTTGATAACCTTTTTTATAAATGGCTTCCATTTCTTTTGTAGAAGGTGGTTTTTCATAATCATTTTTATCATATGCGGCTATGTAATTTGTATCTTCCTCATTGTTAGATGTTGTAAAATTAGGTTTTTTACTAGGTTGTGTTGATACTATTGCAACTTCTTTCTCTTTTCCTAATTTTGATGTTGAAATCTTATATTCCCCCATGAATTTAGGTGTGAAATCTAACTATCCCCAATAATCCTTTAATAGCTTCATCATGGATGAAAGATACTCATATTTATCCTCAATTTGTAAAGGTTCCACTTTTGAGGCTAGAATCAATGTGCTAAAGGGTCTCTTAGTTCATGTTTCAGTTTGTAAATGGTTCTTAGACTTAGGATCAACCTTTATCGTGTAAACATTATGATTATAGACATATTTCATTGAAATATGAAGTGTCAAAGGAACTCCTTTCATCTCATGAATCCATGGTATGTACCTAAGAGAAGATTATCTAAAATATTATTAGGAATGACGTGTTCATAGGAGTTGGCAACATAATGGGACCAACTTTAATGGGTAATGCTATTACACCAAGCGGTTGTCTTCCCTCATTGTCAAAACCATAGATAGACAAGGCATTAGGTTGGATTAAAGTTTTATCTACTCCAATATTGTTTAAGAGATGAACACTACAAAAATTAAGCCCTAAACCATTATCAATAAGGGTACAACCTAATCCCAATTTTGTTAATGACAACCATTATCATCAAGGCATCATTTTTTTTTTGTATCTTAAGCAATGGTAATCATGTTGAGGGAATGTAATATCCAAATTTGTCACTTGCATACAATCAAAGAAGGTAGCTACATTATTCAATTTAATAGAATTTGGGACATCAATATTTTACAAAGCCTCTTGGAGCATCTTGTGGTATGTAGGTGATGATTGAATCAAATCCCAAAGGAAGATTTTTGTTGGAGTATTACGAAGTTTCTCAACAAGATAATATTCTTTACCACTATGCTAAGGAATATTAGGTGTGGGTGGAAGGTATGGTTGGGGTAATGGGATGGATGTTGGATTTTGTTTTGGTTGCTTGTTACTTTTAGTGTTATATGTGTGAGCGACTATGTGATAACTTGGTTGTTGTGACACATGACTACTAGTGAGTTATTTTTCAAAGTTTAGAATGTGGCCATGAGGTTTAAGAGGTCTTATAATGAGAGGTGATTTATGAGGTCCAATAATTAAAGATCTAATAGTCAATTGTGCGTTCATAACCTCAATTGAGTTAACTACTTGTTGATGATCTTCTATCAATGGGGGATATAATAAAAGCTTATTATCTTCATCTATGCAATCCATCTTACTATTTTTTGAAACAAATGTATCAATTATGTCATCCTCTTGTGCCACAATATCTTTCCAAGTGGGAGAAGTATTGGGAGAGAAACAAACAAGATTCTCACGACGCTCAATGATTGAATCATCTAACACCAAGATACCTTCTTCACAAGTAGGTGAGGCATTAGGAGAACAACTATGATTGTAATGATTGTCCATAATTGCATCCTCTCGCAGAAAAACCTTCTCACAAGTAGGAGAAATATTGGGAGAAGAAATAACATGATTATTAATGTTTTTGTTTCATTTCCTTAGATTGTGCTCATAAGTAGAAAAATTATAATTATACAAGCCATGTGTTACCATATCAAAGCCACATATTTGGAAAGGAAACATGTTGTTACTTTCCCTATGGATCAAATGATCAAAATTAGATAGATTTGAAAACAAAATTACAAAACAGAAACCAAATTTGAATAAAGGACACCCACAAGGATTTGCACACAAAAATTTAGGTCAAAATGACTAGACAAGGGTTCCCAGGGTGCCTATGTCTTGCATAGGTTTTTGAATTTCAAAATTTGATTATCTATGATAATGTTTAGGTTTTCATGTCTATGTGCAAACAAGTCTGATAATGATTATTTTTTCAAAATTTACCCAATTTATGATTATGTAATTCATAATGCAAGTGTGCAACAATTTGCAAAATGTTTAGGAAATAAATGGCAATTGTAAATTCAATTTATAGATCTAAGATGCAACAATTGAATAATTCAAATATGCCACAATCTAAAAATGGTGATGTTAATGCCTTTTGGAAACAAAACAATGAAAATTTTCAATTTTTTGAGCTATATGCAAGATGCTTAAATGAATGCAATGAACACTTAGATTTGATTTCAGATTTAAATGACCTAATGCACATTTGAAAATACAATTGGAATATAGTTATGACCTAAAAGATGACTGAAAGTAATGCTATTGCAACCTATAATGCAATATTATATGTAATTTTTAAAAAAAATTATGCCTTTTATGATGCAAAATGAATACCTAGATGAACAATGCAAAACAATGCAATGCTAAACTTAGATCTAGGATGAATTACCTCAAATTTCAAAAGGTCTATAATGTTAATGTGTTGGTTTCACTAAAATGAAATGAAGGAAAAGTGAAACCCTAGGATTCTCACCATATGATTTCAATGGTTGCTTTTCCACAACATTTCATTTAAGATTTGAGGTAGTGGGGGTTTCATGAATTTGGAAAAGGTATAAGACTAACTTACAACTTCAAAGGTGACTCAAATTTCCCTTGACCAAACTTGGGATGGATTTTAGAATGAAATGCAATGATTTGATGAGACTAATGATCCAAATAACTACTTTGATGCAAAAACAACAAATTTGGAAAGTCATAGATAAATTCAGACTTAAAAATAGATTGAGAAGAGTAATGTGCACTTGTGATATGAATTTGAAGCTGATTTTTGAGGACCTAGTTTCCCTATGCAACCATGTCCTAGTAGAGGAATCTTAGATCTGATTTCATAGTCCTCTAGATCTAGATCATGGCCTTCTTTTTTTGGTTGTCGCATTGTTAGATCTTTGTCAGATGTTTTGATAACTAAGGTTTTATATGTTGTCAAGGTATAGGGTTTGAATATAACAATGAACAATTAACCTTCAAACTTCTCGTAATATTCTTCAGATCTGAAACTTGCACATTCAAAGAGAGGGGAAGGGTTGTGCAATATAAGAGCTTACCTTAGTCAATCTTCAAAGGAAATTGAAATATTTTTAGATCATAAACATTCATGCATATACCCAATTTTGGTGTAATATAAATGAAAATTCACAATTGAAATTATAGAAAATAAAGGGCTCAAACTAACCATACAAAGTAACTTGCAATCAACAAATTACAAATGGTATGAACTAGAGATCTATCAAATATCTTTAAACTTCACCATTATCATAACTAAAATTTGTCTAAATTGAAGAAAGGAACCATGCATACATAGATAAATAACAAGAAAGTCACCACAAATTCAATACCTTTTCTTGTATTACTTTCAAAATGTTGATTACAACAATTCATGTTCAACCCCTTTACATTTGAGAGGGGAAACTACCTTTTATAGACAAGGCTTTCAAAATCAATGGTGGAGATTATCTCAACACCAATGGTCTAGATTAAATTTGTATTTAATAGTTTGGAAATACATTAAATATTGGCAACACATTCATCTTCCATCTCCAATCGAATTCTTTTTCAAATGAACGTAGGAAAATATAAAATACATTACTATAATTTTTATTAAATACATTTTTACAAAATCCAAAAATCTAGTTGTAAAATTTCCCATTAAGATATTACAATTGGATGCTCCTTTTTACACAAAATGATCCTCTATTACACTTCTACCTACAAATTTTTCCTTCATAGTAAATTTAACAAAAAATAGTGAGTGTTGTTGTGACCTCCTTATTAGGTGGATCTAGAGTTGCATGAAATTTATAGCATAATGCTTCATATTCATCCATTAATCAATGATGCAGTTCCACACAAGAAGACCTCTACTTGATTAATTATTGTCTCACCAAAAATTGTGTTGTAGCATCCAAAAATTCTAGAGAAAGGTTATCCGTGGGCTCCTTATGAGTAATCATCCCCCATTGGTGCTTCAAATTTTCATCATCTAATTTCTTGGAAGCACTTATCTATATTTCTACCATGTCTTGCAAAAATTGATCACAATCTGCCAAAACTTTGTTGAGTTGATCAATGATACCTTTCACTTTAGGCTTGTCTTGGATCATTATCTCCTTCTTGAAATTGAGTGTGTGTATCCAATAAGATGGCTCCTTTACTAATTCCTTGGGAAAAATTCTTTCCTGCTTGATTACCTCAACATGAAGCTTATTTATTACTTTGAGCTTCAAGGACACTAATCCATAATATTTGTGAAAGCCCTCACAATCTTTAATTAGTTTATTAGCTTCCTCTTTTAAAATCAAAAAGTTATTATGGGCTTGGACAACCATCCCAATTTCCATACTACCTATATTAGCAATGCCCTTGATCCAGTCCTAAGTAGTTTGAGCCCATGTCTTCATTTGCTCCATCTTATCTACCGCATCCTTGGACAACAAAATAGGTGTTGTTATTTTTTCATAGCACTCTGAATAAGAGTAATCAAATGTTGAATGAATGTCATAAATTTTGCAATTTATGCCTTCAATTTAGCTTTGGTGGCTTCATCCAAGTATTCATCCTTCTCAAAATATTAGAAACAAACCCTTGCAATTTATCAATTTTCTAGGCTTTATTCGTTGGACCAATATTTACAAAGGATTCATTAAAATATTTGAGAAAAATTGTGGCATTGTCCTTGTCCACAACTGGAGTTTCCACATGCAAAATTCAAGATCTAGAGCCATTTCGGGTCATATGAGACCTTATTATTTCCTTTTTCTTTTCCTTAGGCTTCTCAATTCTACTCAAAATAGCCTTGAGACTTTCTTGAGGAGTCTCAATCATCAACATTTTATTCTTTAGCTACTCTTCTAGCCAAGCTGGAGTGGGGGATTTATCTATCTATTGAGAGGAGGAAGGAATCTCAGTTTGAATATTTTCTATTGTAGTTTCTTCATGTCAAACCTCCTCTTTTCGACCTCTAGGTAGCTCTTTTGTCTTCTTCTCTTCTCCTTGTCCTTGGGATTGTTTAGCCTCAACTTTGACAACCTCCTCATAAGGCTTCTCTTGATGCTTAGGAGCAACTAAAGATTCCCCCATTATTGGGAGTCCTTCCATACTTTCCCTCTCTTTTCATTGCATTTCCTCCATATTTTTCTCTATGCTCTCCATAATAGGAGGCTCCAAAATTGCATGAGAAGAAATAAGAGGGGTGGATTGTGCTACTTGATTTACCATAGCCCAATTAGCCTCAGAGAGTAAGGTGTTGGCTACTTCTTTGGGAAATTGGGAGAGGTGAGACATGGAATTCTTAGGGAGGCTAAGAGAAGTGGGAGAGAAAGTAGAAGGAATGGTAGGAGGTAAGGTGGATATGGTGAACTATGGAGTGGGAATTGAAGAAGTAGAAGTGAAATATGGAGATGAATCCATAGGAATGGAAGTAATGGAAGGAGTGGGAATTGATGTGTTGAGATCTACTAAAATATCTATCGAAGGAGGTGAAGCAAGAATAGGAGAAAAAATGGTGGAAGAAGGGATGGTGGATGTAGTGGATGATGTGGAAAGAGGTATGGAAGAAAGAAGAGAATATGGAGGAGCGAAAGCTAAGGGAAGTGATGGAGTAATGACTCCATTTTCTCTTCTTGAATAGGCTCCATGGTTGTAATTCCATCCTCCTAACCTTCTTTTATTGAGGCATGCTTTCCTCCCCATCTTTTCTCTTGTACACCCTAGGTTTTCATTGGATTCCTTTCCTCTATATTCTTTCTTCCTTCCTCCTTATCCTTGGGAGGAGTGACAACTTCCTTCCCGACAAATCTCACACCTAAGCCAACTTCTTCCTCGGTTCACTCTCCCTCATTGGATGTGGCCTACCTTGTTCCTCTTTGAATTGTGATCTCAACTCTTTGAGCCATAAGAGCTAACACTCAAGCATTCACCCATCTCTTTGTTCTTCTCAAAATAGGTCAATTAATGATCTATCAATGTCAATTTCCTGTTCTTTTGTCTAGTCCAAAAGGGGAATAGGCTTCTCAACAATTTTATTGAATTCTTCCTCATCTAGGACTTGGCCATCATCCTACACTTGTTCATGCATTGAGAAAATACAATAGGTACAAATGTACTCCAGTGTAAGCCTCATATACAATCTTTTTTTGACCTCAAGATCATTCATACAGTTAGCCCAAAAGTCTTCAATATGAAATTGGTGGGCATATTTCTTTCCCACTTGCTTCTTGATCTTGTCAAAAGGATCAAAATTATCCCTTCGACTGTGAAAATGAAATATAAAAGCTTATATTTCTACATCAAAATTTTCTACAGATGGAGTTGAAGGACATTAAAATATACCTCTTTCAAATGTTAAGGGATATGGAATCCTAACCCTGTGTAGCGTGCAACAAATGGTGAGAAGTGCACAATTTCCTTGCCATATCTAGCATGACAATTTTATCATTTAGGTACTTAGGCATCCTGTATAGGGTACTTGAGAAGCCTTCCATTTTGAAATAAGTAAACTTTGAGTACTGGATAAACCAGTATCCAAACCTCTTTAGCATATATATGGCCGATGAAGAGAACCTTTTACTCAAATCACCCTCTAGAGTTCATATAATAAATATTGTAAATGCATCATTTTCTCTTTTATAATAATGTTTGACATTCTATTCTTGCAATTGTGGGTAACAATCATATACCTTATATTCATTAGGGCTTGTAGTTCCATAGTGCCTTTACATGTCAATCCCCTATATCTAAAGTTTTCTATAAAAAGATACACAATATAGGAAGTCATGAAGAAATTTACTAGAATTTTTCACTAGGGAGAAATGATAGTGTAGATTATCACTTATTATTTTTTCCCAATCAAAATTTCTTTGTCCCCCCAATTTCTCTTCCGCAAAATATAACATCCAATTCTCAAAGGTTGATGTTGACGAAATCCCCATAACTCTTCTAAGGAGGGTGATCAAATTCTTGTAGAGGGTCTTTGTCAACTTGCTTGCATTTCCCCTTGGGCACTTCATCCAATGATCATTGACAAGCTACAAGCTAGTAGCAAGATTGCTATCAAATACGCCAGCTACATACTCCTTGTTGGTGATGGTCATATGAGAGAAAGATGGGATCCCAAAGGTGAGAGAAATAGAGTCAAGAGACAAGTCATCCAAGACTCTTTCACTAGTAGAGATTATCTTTTGGGAATATTTGTGGCAATACTCCTGGTCTCCCATGATTAGTTTTGGACATAATATGGAGGATGGAAACCCAACTACATGTGCTATTCCACTTTACCTGATTTTGGTAGCAAGATCTATCCTTTTGTCACCAAAGATTATTTCTTTAGTTTCCTCAACATCCACATGCCCAATGTTTGTATCATTGATTAGGAGCCAAGTTGATGATATTTTTGAAGGAGGATCAACTCCTTGGAATTCAAACTTCTTTTTTGACATTTTATCTAGCATCACACACTAAGGAACTTGAGCAAATTTAATCTCATGATTGTATGTTATTTTAAAACCCAAAACAACATACTTATATTTCTCTAAAATACATAATTCAGATAATCAAAATTACCTTATAATCATACCTAACCCTCACGCCAAAAGAATTATCAATACAAGACTTATAATCTTAAAATTTGTGGGTTTTGATTCTTCAAAAGAATGCAAGCCATGCAAGAAAATTGGTGGATACAAGAAATTTGAAATAATTTAAACCTTCACAAATCTCATAGGAAAATACCCTTAAGGAAACCCACACCAAAATCTCTACAAATGGGGATTTGTGAAAATCTAAGGGACACTAGCCCATGTGGAAGAACCTTTACGAAAGCCTCGACTTGATAAATTTTGCAGAGACTTCAACCCCTTGTAGGATTTTGCACTATGCAGGTTTTTAAGCTTTGTGGGGATTCAAAGTGACATGGAGTTTTCACAAGTTAAAGATTTACATAACTTTTACTTGATGAGATTTTGTAGGGATTTTCAACTTACGAAACTCCAACTTTTGTGAACTTTTAGAGCTCATCAATTTTGGGCAAAAATTTGATGGAAAACCCTGAAAGAAATTCCTCTAGGAAAAATCCTTTGTAGAACTTTATTATTGTGAGTTCTTGAAGATGTAGTGTTTTCAAAAGGTGAAGGCTCATAAAAAACTTTCACTACCAAATTCACAAATAGAAAAATACGAAAAAGGATTTAGGCAACAAACATTCTAAACTGGGCAACTTGCACCTTGCTTAGGTGGGAGACGAAGGACCTATGGTATTTCATAATTTCAAAAGAGTTTGGATGCAAAACCCTAAAAGATTGCTCATAGAGGGAGGAGATCTTACCTTCAAATTTAATTGACGAACAACTTCTCACAACCAATAATAAATCCTCACATACATATATATGCATCTAGACATTTCAGGGCCAACACCAAGAAAATAAAAAACCTTCCAATCGAAACCCTAGGAAGCATTAAATCAATAGTGTCATTAATTAAATATATTTCATTAAATCACATGAAGAAATAATGCCTAATTTTGGCTCTCATATGCTAACCATACCAAAGCTATACCTCCTAATAAATTTGATAAGGTGCCACACAAAATGAACAATAGGATTCATGAGGCAAGCAAAAATTCTTATGCCAACACTCATGAACAAACATGATGGCTCCATGGGAAAGCAAAGTGTGTTATGCAAATGGGAATATAATAGTTATTGTAAATGCAATAGTGTAAGGTACATTCAAAGGAGTTTTTATTAGTTCATGTAAGGTCTTAACTTAGGGAACATTGTGCTTAATGTCTTCAAGAGAGGACCAATCAAAGATTACAACTTAGAGGATGTAGTGTGTTGCATCAAGCCACTAGGATGAATATAATATGCTAAGAGAGATCACACTCTTGAAGGACATTGCATCCAATGCCATCACCAAGAGAAATACACATTGCATGAAGTAAGAAGACTACCCAATGAAACATGAGTTGCAAAAGAATAATTCCAATGTATGCCCCACTTTAAAGAAATTGCTAAACACTATGCTATGAGCAATTACTTTAAAGTAGCAAATGATAAATGCTAACAATAAAGAGGACATGAGAGATTATTTGGAAAGCCTTATTCCAAGTCATATGTTTCCAAATAAAGATACGTAATGAAAAGGGGTTGTCCCCAAAATAAAATACCAAAATCACATAAGGTATCCATGTATTTAGAATCAGTATGTCTTTGCTACAAGGTTTTTATAGAGCTCAAAAATGTCATCATTCCCCAAATACTCATGGAATTGGAAGAATGAAACAAAGATAGAGAAAATAAAGAAAATATTTTGGGTCAACATGGAAGAGACCTAAATGTATTGATGCCTTGTTTCATCCCCAAAAGGAAAACACAAGACAAAGAAAAGATAAAATATTTACGACAGATAGAAGAATGTAGATACATATAAAGGAATGTCACAAAGAGAGAGATACATCAAATAGAATGGTATGAGGAGATCACATTATGCACATGCAATCACATAAAGGAACATGAAAAAAAAGAAAAAGGCAAAACTAGTAAGGAACATGTGATTCAACCTATAGCAGGTCATTCACATCCCAATCTTGTTCATCATATATGGAAGGCAGACAACTAGCCAAAGGGACAACAGTGAGTGCGGTACTAGGAGCATCACCAAGTTCAACACTCTTCTTAGGAGAATTATCATTTAATCTCATAGAAGAGGAAAACAATTAATTCAATTCATTATGCACTTCATCAATTTTAGCAATGTCATCATCATCGTCTAAGTTAATCACAATAGGAGGTTGAATGATAATGTCCAAAGAAGGTGCTAGTCCTAGTTGTGGTTGTGATATAAGATATTCTTGTTGTGGCGAAGAGGGAGACTCATCGTGTATTGCTTCACTAGAGTTTGGATGTTGATTTTCTTTATTGTTCTCTTCGTTTAACCTTTGAGCAATAACACGACATCTACACTTACACTCTCTTGACATTTCTGTTTCTTTTGGTATGGTTTTCAAGTTGCGTTTGTGTAGGAGTAGGTTCATCAACCATATGTTTCTTTTCTTCCTTTAGAGGAGGAATAAAAGGAACCATGGGAGACTATTCAACCACTTTCTCTTTAGATTTGTAAACTTGTTTTTATCTTAGGAGGCATGACAAAGTTGTTTTGGTTGTCTTTTGGTCATTTGTAAGAGATAGGAAAAGGATCTGTCTTGGGTTGGTTTTGGTTATTTGGAGGGGCTTTTGGTTCTATCATGGTTTTTTCAAGGATAGGAGGCTCAATCATGGGTTGAGGCATATATGGAAGGGATAGCTTTGTTATGTGTTTTGCCTTAAAATTTTGATAGGATTTGAAAAATAAGTCTTCACGGGGTTTTAAAGGTTCAATAGGCTCAGGCCAAAAGAAATCCAATGAGAAATTCCCATGGGAAGACATAGGATTAAAGCCACTATGGTGCCCAATAAAGATTTCATTGTTAAAGGGAAAATTTAAACATTTATGTACAATCGACGGGACAACTTCCATGGAGTGTAACCATGAGTAGCCAAGCTTCACACAAAATTGATCTGACATTGAGATGATGGAGAATGAGACATCTAATTGTTTCTCTCCAACTTTTAAAGGAAGGGTGATCAAACCAATCATAGGGAAAGCAAAACCATTATGAATTTTTATCCATGCTTTCAGTTTATCATATATATTTTGATAGAGTTCATGCACAAGTAAGAATTATTTAGTGATCACATTCTCTCCACAAATGAGATCAATTAATATCCCATTAGTGGGCTTATCATTGATTCAGATAGCTATGTAAAGTGGACCATTGGGTGCATGTTTAAGTATATCTTTTTGTGAGAAAGCGATATCAAGAGGCATTTTAGTTTGGCCCTTACGAGATTGAATTTCGATCAATCCAACCATATTATCCATAGGAATTTCTTCAGTAGTATCCATGCTATCATCATCTATGTCAACATTCATCACATCATTCTTCTTAGTTTCACTAGCTTTGACAAATGAAATATTATGATTTGGCATAGGGTTGGTAAAGATTTACAATTTTTGGTTAGGAGGGGCAACGGTCTTATTACCTTGATCGTTGACACCACCAATTTGAATATTATTGGAATCAATGAGGTCTTGCACAAGAGATGTTTAAGATACTTACAATGTTTTGTATCATGTCTATTTTGTCGGTGAAAATGACAATAGGAATTCAATCTAAATTTCATAGGTAATGGATTATTAGGATCAAGAGTTCTAACATGAGGTAAGGAAATCAAGTTCTTTTCTAGAAGCTGCAACATAGTGTTATGGAGGGTATCGGGTAAGGGAGTAGATTGTCTACATGGATCCCAAAATGTAAAAGGATTTGTATTCTTTATAGAAGCCACTTGGTTATCAATATGTTGAGTTGGTTGAGGGGGATTTAGTTGAAGAAATCCTTTATTCTGTTTCCTAAAAGGTTGGTAATTATTTTGATTTGCAGATTCAAAATTTTTAGGACAACTAGAGGTGGGTTTTGTTTCACGACTACTAATCAAGTTTTGATAATCACGAAGGGAAGTACAAAAGTTTACAAAGGAATGAAACTTCATCATGCTAAGATTATCTTGCAACTTATTCTGTAAGTTTTCAATGAACATTCATTGAAGGTGAGGATTGAGAATCTTTACACCGATTTGGGAATAAAGCAATTGGTAGCATGAAATGAAGTTAGTAACTTTTTCATCATCCTTTTGCTTACATCTCATCAAATCAGCTAATGTCATTTTAGGGGTCATGTGCACTTGGAAATGGTTAATAAAGTCCTCAACAAGTTCATTGAATGAACAAATTGAGTTATTCGGTAATGAGGAAAACCATTCTAAAGCAGTATCTTTCAAGGAATTAGGGAAAAGATTAGCAAGGAGCTTATCCAAGGACAAAGTCATTGCATAAGGTAGTATAAATGGAAGTATGGTTAGAAGGATCTCCTTTCCCTCCATATTTCTCAAACCTAGGAATCTCTATACCTTGTGGTATCGATGTTCTTAATATCTCCAAGGATAAGGGATTGCTTTTGACATAGTATGAAGGTTGCCCATTTTGATTTTGGTTTATGGTGGATTTTTTTTTGAAGGGATGAAACATTTTGTAAAACTTGGTTAAGGATGGCGTTATTGGTTGTGTTTTGAGATGGAGGTGAATATGGTGGAGGTGTATATGTGTTTGAAGGGGAAGTGAACAAAACACTTATGGGAGGTAAAGTTGTAGGAGATATGATGTGAGATGCCACAAAGGTATAAGGATTGCTAGTGGAAATACCCAAGGTAAGAGTGACCTTACTATTAGGTTGCATCGTTGTAGTAACTTGAAGGTTGGTATAAGTAGGAATAAAGGAAATGGTTGTAGGAGGAATTTGAGGTTCTCCTTGACTTTGAGTAATGTTCAAAGTTTGAGCATAACTAGTCATTGAGGTAAGATGTTTGCCAAAAACTTGAGCCAAGTTATGCACAAGTTCTATTCCTTGTTCACTTTGAATCATGCAGTGTATGTTATCTATGGTAGGGATAATAGTGTTG
>VDFB02320414.1:59976-84090 GCA_007258455.2 Sequoia sempervirens | reverse complement strand
TTTTCAGCTTTCCAAAATTTGTTTTTAAATTGATAAAAAGTAATGAAAACAATTTTTTTTTAAATATGAAAAGTTAGAGGAAATTCATCAAAAGTTCTACATTTCATTAGTTTACATCATTTTGAAATTCAAAACATAAAGACCACTTTTATGTTGTCGAAGTTCAGAATTTGTTTTTACCCCATGTGGAGTTGTGCATGAAGGATTTTCTATTTCTGTGTTGAGTTTGCGGGTTTTGCATGTGTAGGTTTTGTGAAAATTAGAAACTTACCATTATGCGTGCACAGTGGTTTTGGCACTTTCCATGTTGCATTTTGAACCTTTAGCAATTGACTTAGAAATGTCTAATTTATGCATTATAAGCTCTTATATAGTGAGCACTTGTATGTTTTGGAGTAGGATGAAGTTGTATTGAGATACTGTTATGTTGTCAAATTTACTCCATTATTTGTCTAATTTATGCATTGTAAGCTCTTATATATTGAGAACTTGTGTGTTTTGGAGTATGATGAAATTGTGTTGAGATATTGTTATTCTATTAAATTTACTCCAAAATTATAACACAAACACACTCTTATAGAAAATTGCACTACAAGTGTATTGTAACCATTGTTTATAGATAATACATTGTTCAGACTTTTAGAGTGTAGGGTTTTTTTCTTTCGAAAGAGTTTTCTCCACATATATTTGATGTTATGTGTTTTATTGTAAAATAATAAAAAACTTCATATTTATATTTTTCCAATATTTTAGTAAATGTATACAAGATACCTAAATATTAATAACTATATATAGGATTGTTTATATATATTTAATGGTTGATATAAGAGGCATTTTAATCAAGTTATGTAGGTGTTGTTGGTTCCTCAAAATCAGAAATTTGGGCGGATACTAATTTATAATAAGTTTGATTTGATAATTTGATTTTTTAGTTACTACTCAGTTTTAAAAAGAAAAAAACAACTCCAAAAAAGTTCACCTAATAAAGAAAATATGCCAAAGAGGACTGCTATAATTACAAATCCATGTGTCATGCATGGTGTGAAATCAACTGCATAGCTTTTGTATTGTCAAAGATTTAGGGTTTTTCTGCAGGACCATTATACTATCCCTGATGATGGGTTATGTAGAAAGACCCGGAACATTAGCCAATACATAAATGAAGAATCAGAAGAACTGAACCAGTGGGTTAATTAAAAATGACAGCAGATAGAAAAATAACAGCAAATAAAAAAACAGCGATAAATAAATACTCACAGCTCTTAATAATACTACACACAGAAATTGCAGCGAACAAAACTATTCTATATCGTATCTCAAGCTTACAAGAAAACAATGGAGAGGCTAATTATTAATAATGTTTGCAGCCTCTGAAAAACTACAGTTCGAAGCAACCAAATCATGCAACACGCATGCAAACTATTCTGTATTATATCTCAAGCTTACAAGAAAACTATGGAGAGGCTAATTATTAATAATTTTTGCAGCCTCTAAAACCAACGGTTCGAAGCAACCAAATCATGCAACACGCATGCAGTAGCCCAGTTTAACTGGCGGAGAAACATGATAATCAAACTCTATTAATAGTTATCTACAAACTGAATGCAAACTATTTCTAAAGTGTGTATGGCACCGAAGACAACATGCAGCATGGCAAAACAGATGTTATTGTAGAACTGAACATAGCACGGCAGATATTACGGGAGAACTGAACGATAAGCGTCAGTTATCAACATAAAAGCCGGGCAGTTAGATTGTTGCGCAATTATATGCTAATGACCAGTCGCTTTTTATTTGACTGTAAAACTAATGTTAAAAGTGTTTTTGGTTTTTTGGTTTACCAGAGCAGAGACTATCCTCACCAAAGTTAAGCTTCCAAGACAATGGCATCCCAATCTAATAGCATTCAAACCTGTAGAAACTCAAGCCCAACTCAAAACAGTTGGAAAAGTGAAAGCCAAAAGCAGATATATCTAAATCAAGTAGAATGTGAAAGCCAGTATGGAGGTATAAGCAACAATGAGAACCAGCAAGAAAGTGAAAGCCAAAATGGAGGCTTGATAGATAATCAGAACCAAGTGGAGAAAGTAAATACAGAAAGCATTAGGTCTTCACTGTCAGAAGATAGGGCATCTATTTACATGGTTGGAGAGATCATGGCTCCTCCACGCCACCTTCTTCCAATCGCAGCCAATTCAATTTCACAGTCCAATTCTGTACATGGGCAGACTTGGAACTCTGATGATGATGGTGATAATGAATGTGAGAGCCGAGCAAATTCTGCAAACTCCCATGTGAGTTCCATGCCTTGTGGAAGAAGGCAAAGGCCTAACCTCGAGATGGAAGCCCAAGGGAAGAGGACGATAGATACTGAAGACGATGATGACAGTGACAATCACAGTGATCGTGCCAATAACAATGGCAGTGAAAGTGACAATGGACAAAACAGGAGGCTGCAAAAGGGTGCTAATCATAGTTCACCTACATCACAGATGAGTTCTACTAGGAACCCTCCATGACATTTACTAGGGAGAGGACCTATTAGTTGTACACCCTGATCTCAAGCTTCTAATTATCGTACGTGGAAATTTCAAATCACTCTCAATTTTTTTACAGCAGCTTACTTGACAAATCCCCTGCTTACTTCTCAAGAACTTTTCTTGATCTGAAATTTCATAATAATGTTATTGGATAAATTAAGTATATCTTGTTTTCATGGGGATGTTATGACTGTACAGATAGGATTGTTTTTTCAATTTCCATAATGCTCAGATTCTTTTGGGCTTTGTTGGGCTTGGAAATTTGTTTCATCGTTTTGATTACTATCCCTAAAATTGTATAAGAAAAGGTCAAGTCGTACAACTTTGCATGGATATATACAGTTTTTTGCGTCTTTTTTGTCATGCAAGTCAAAACTATTTATAGCAGTAGAATGGTTATTTTAAAAAGTGTTTCTTAATTTTGTAATATATTTTTGAAATTTAATATTTTAAAATAGCGTTGAATTTTAGGGTTTAAATTTGATGGTCAATTTTGTCTTTCAAGCAAATTTTTATGATGGTTATTTATTCAAAGTGTTGTTTAAATATTAAAAAATATTAGTATATATAAAATTATATATAAACTAAATATTTGTATCAGCATAATTTTATATAAATTGTGTGTGATACAATCTTTTTTTAAAAATTGAGTGTATTTTATGGTAAAAAGGTTTATATATGGTCATATAGCTATCAAATCAAGACCATGGCTGATGCCATTCATATGATATTAAAGTTAGATCAATTTTATTTATCAAATTTTTGAATATAAACTATTTTAATGATAAATTTGTGCACTCATCGCAATTTGATTGAACCGTATTGAGTTTTATTTTGATGGAATGCTTTAATATATTACATATTCATAAATGATGCATACTTTGTAAAGTTGTTCTCATTCATTATGTTTTTCTTCCAAGGTTATGAAGTTGTCATTTTTACACCACATAGTCTTGTAGCACATCAAAACTTGTAATCTTATGGTGTGTACTTAACCCCAAATCTAATGTAATTAACAAAGAAAACAATAGTCACACCAAGGCCATGTAGGTTTAGTACACTCCTATCAAATTTTCCCAAAACTAGCTACTTGACACCTTTTGGTAATGTCACAACTCTATCTAAAAGAATCACCAAGAATATCTAAAACTCTTATATTATAAAGATTTTTCTTATGAGCATTTCCTATTTAACTTTATTGAATAAAATATAGTACAACATTCACAAAGAAAAGGAGGGTGATAAAGAGTCACACCCACAAATTCCAACTACACCAAGGCCAACAGAAAGAAGAATTAACAAAAGGGCCAAGCCCAAACAAATTCTAAGCAACTAAAGCAAAATTAGGAGGAGAATCTTTATCATTTGGAATGCCCCAAACATTAGCAGGGATAGCATTATTAATTAGATCCAAACTAATTGGAGCACCTTCTTTAGAAGAATTATTTGTATATTCCTAAGTGGGGTGGAGAGATGGCCAACTCCAAGCAAGGAAAATTGCCTAAGTCAAGTCAACTAGGAGCACCTCCCTAATCATGAAGTCTTGTTTATATAAGAAAAGTGAGAGATATGGTTAGACAAGATCATGAGAAGTGTCTTAATACTATGGCATGATACAACTAAAGATAAGATAAGGTAAGATCACATGACAACTAAGGACATCTAAAAATATTCCTAGTCTCTTAAGTAAACTTAACACGTGAATATGTGTGAATAGGCCGTAACTAATAAATTGTTAGATAATGTGCCTTGTTCACACTACAAAGGGGAAATTGGCTAGATAATACCCTTGTTCAGACCAACATAATAAGCCACTTTGGGGGTGGGGGAATATCCAAATAAATCCAATGACTGTAACAAAATTCACAATATGATCTTAATAACTAGCCACTAGCTCCTATATATCTAATTATTCCTTGACTATACCGAGCTAGCATAGATAACTAAATATAAGACCTTGGATGACAATTAACTAAATATGACTAAGTAATTGATTGCACAACTTAATTAAGATTTAAGGTAGACATAATCTAACTACTTATAACCCTATGTACACTATAGAAGTAGGGCATAACACTTTTGGTTAAGAGTAAAATAGGGAAATAATTGATATAAATGTAATAAACAAATATAAAATTGTGAAGCTTGAATTAAATTATTTATATGTAAGGAAATGAAAATAGGGGTTTAATCATTAAATACCCATTAGCTAATCAATTTTTGGAAAGTGCAAGTGTGATTAATTGTGATATACTTCATCTTAGGGCACAAGTCTAAGTAGAATTTGATACTTGCATATGAATCATAGGAGATAACTTAGAGAAATTTGAGGGTATGGTGTGCAAATGATAAAAAAAATAGAAGGCATGATTCATTTATAAATTTTTCCCTTATTATGAAAATAAATGTGCTTCACATTTTTAGTCTCTTTTAGAATTTTGGGGCCCAAGTTCATCTCTACATATTTCATGTTAAAATGGAGTCAATCTCAAGAAATCCACTTCCCTTCTTAATGTGAGGGTTTCAAAATTCAAGAAAATCATTGTAAACTTCATGTAAAAACACTTTCAAAACCTAAAAATTAGGGAGATATAATTTTTAACCATGATGTCTTCAAGGATTTAGAATTTAGAAACATTTGTTCACTTTGCATGCTATTACACTTCCCTTCTTAATGTGAGGGTTTCAAGGTTCAAGAAAAGCATTGTAAACTTCATGTAAAAACACTTTCAAAACCTAAAAATTAGGGAGATACAATTCTTAACCATGACATGCCTTAAAGATTTAGAATTTAGAAACACTTGTTCACTTTGCATGTCAACATGCACCAAAAATTTAAATCTTGATTTACGCTATACCTACAAGGTTTCAAGTTTCAAATTCATTTTTCTAGGTGTTAATTTTATGACCAAGATTAAGTTAAGCAGAAATAACACAAATTCAAACAATAAAACACAGCATATACCCTAGGAAAACCCTCCTTAAGGGAGAAAAACCCAGCAACAATATATCACCTATATATTGAATAAATAGCAGCAATATGCTTTACAATGAGGTCAATCACAAGGCCAATCTGATATGATGATAATGGCACCACACTTGATGCAAATACACAACCAAGAATAATATCAAACTCCAAGAATATTGATATGCTATAGCTATTAAACTACTTCAGATTTATGCGAACTTCACTTGATAATAATTGAATGAATAAGAGAGAGCAGTGCCACATATGTATACAAGTTGATGAGTCTTCTCCCAAACAAGATGACCTTTCACAAGAAGTCGGCCTCTTACAAAGTGATGACTTTTATCAAAGGTGGCGAACATTTATTTTAAGTCGGCTACAATAAATAAAATATAAATTGTTATTTGAATGGAAGTGCCTCTTCACAAAAGTCGGCTTCAAATAAATAAGCAGCCACAACTTTATTTATTTATTTGTTAATTAAATCAGGTGATGGATGAAACCCATAGCTATAACATCAACACTCCCTCTTAGCTAGGGAGGAATCCTTCCAAATATCCCATGTCATGGAGTCTCTCAACATGACATCTGCAATGGCTACACCCATTTGTGGAAAAGAGTTCATCACAGAGTCACTCAATGTGATATCGTCATGGAGTCACTCAACATGACGTCCATCATGGCTACACCCATGTATGGAAAGAACATGTGCCCATCATGAATTCACTCAACATGATGTCATCATGGAGTCTCTCAACATGATGTCCACTATGGCTACTCCCATGAGTGGAAAAACACAAGTACAAAGAATTCATCATGGAGTCTCTAAACGTGATGTTGTCATGGAGTCTCTCAACATGACATCCACCATGGCTACTCCTAGAGGGTGGAAAGAACCACATCTTCATCTCAGAGATGGACAAGGGCTTTCACCTCAAATTTCTCCATCATGGAGAAAAATGCATTATAGCAAATAACAAAGATCATTGATGTTGAGTCTTGGTGCAGGAGCACCTTGACATAATTTTACCTCCTAGTGGAAATTTTGAGCAATTGGTTCAATTTGATGTTCCACCTTGTAATAAGGGTCATTTAAGTAATTTCTAATGTATTAAATTCCTATCAATGTGAAAAATGCAAAATTGTCAACAAATAATGTCAAAATTGCACAACAATGTAAAAGGTGCATAAAGCAACAATTAGGGAGTTAATAGGTCATTATAGTCTAAACAATAGTGGTAAGTTGGAAATCAGTTGGAAACTGGTTATTCAAGTTTTATTGGCCTTTAAAAAGGATTTTGTAGCATTGAGAACTTCGAGGGTGATTGAAATTTTGAGGAATAAAAGCTAAAAACACTTTTTTTTGTGTTTTCTCTAGAAATTATTTGTGTTCAACCTTTGTACAAAATTGTACGAACTGAAAAGCATGAAAAATTGGTTGGAAATGTTGTGGCCTCCAATTACCTTCCCAATAAACTTTATTTCATGCATTTTGGTGACCATTTGAAGAAGATATCATCTTTTCTCTCATGACAGTCTAAAACCCTCACTAGGGTTAATAGTGAGTTAAGAAATTATGTTTCTCTTTTATTTGTTGATGAAACACTCTAGTTTTTGGTGAAATTGGCCTTCTATGTATGATTTTTCATATTCAAGTAATTTTGAGACAAGATCATAAGTTTAAAAGGCATTGTAGATTGAAGTTTGACTGGTTTTTTAAGTATACTGTCAAAAATAGAGCATTTAAGGGAAACCTAGCATAGGGTTTAATAAAATGAACATGGATCCGACCATTTGAAGGTTTCTTTAGCATGAAAAAGTCCATTTTCACCTATTTGAAGCATTGGTTCAGTCACTTTGTGGTTGGAGCTGATACATTTAATAAGCCATGTCTGTATTGTAGCCTTTTGAGGCCTATTTAGTAGCGAGAGTAGTCAAGTTTGAATCAAAAAATCCAAGGAACTTGTGCCGATTTGTGGTTATGTTTTAGAAACCTGTAAAGGGCATCCAAAAAAATGATCATAGACTAAAATGGAGCCTTGATTACAGATATACTTCTAACATAATGCATTGAGTATGCTACAACGAGTCAAGACAGTCTATAGGAAGTATTGAAATATATGAATGATCTGCATTGTAGGAGTTAGATCAGAGTATAGTTAGTTACTTGAACTCATATGAAGGAATTTCATGCTTTTAACTCGTTGTATTTTTGTCTTAAAGATTAAACTTTGTATTTATAGTCCTTTAGTGCCATTGAAGCCTATTAAGGGTTATAGTTATACCAAATTGATAAAATATGAAAGGGTGGGTTGGGTAGTTGTTTGTTTTGATCAAAATGAAGTTGACTTTATTAATGGTTTTGATTGAGTGTTTTGAAGAATTTGAATGAGATTGGAACTCTTACTTCAAATGTTGGAATTGAATAGTGATACAAAGAGGCATATAGTTGAACAAGTGTGTCAAGGTTTTGTTTTCTCTCTTGGCTCTGCATCAAGTCTCCCTATCAACAAGGGATTCATTCTCCACAACTCCAAGCTTTTCTCAAAAATGCACAAACTTCACTCTAGAGAGAGGCTTGGTGAGAATAGCAGTCATCTAATCATCAGTGAAAATATACCTCAATTGAATAGCTTTCCTCAATTCCATATCTCTGATGTAATGGTATTTGATCTCTACATACATTTTGTTTTGTCATGGAAAATTGGATTGATAGATAGCTTCACACAGCTTTGATTGTCACAATGAATAACAGTCAGCTCCAATAATTTTCCAAACAATCCTACAAGGAGCTTTCGAAGCCATACTACTTCTCGAGTTGCTACACATGTTGCAATATATTCGATCTCTAAGGTGCTTAGTGCCACTAAAGACTGCTTCCTGATACACCAAGAAATCATGGTAGACCCCAAGCTAAAGCAACATCCAAAGGTGCTCTTCCTGTCAACTACACTCCCATCCCAATCAGAGTCATAATAGCAAGTTGCAACTTTAGATCTACACTGGAAGTATATCTCAAGCAATATCCAACTGTGCCACGCAAGTATCTCAAGATATGCTTAGCTGCAACTAGATGAATTTTCCTTGGTTCACACATCAACTGAATGAGGGCACTCACTGCATAGCAAATGTTTGGTCTAGTATTGACTAGATACATCAATGATCCAATCAACTGCCTATACATGGTGTGATCAACTAGATATGAACTAGCTGCAGACTCACTCAACTTCTTCAAATTTGTTTCCATCAGCATAGACATAGATTTGCAATCCATCATCTCAAATATCTTCAAGATGTCTATGGTATATTTCCCTTGACTTAGAATAATCTCATTGGGTCTCTGCCACACTTCTAATCCTAGAAAGTAATGCATAATTTAACCTAGATCTTTCATCTCAAATTTAGAAGCTAACTCCTTCTTGCATTTGACAATGAAATATTCTACTCCAGTAAGAAATAAATCAACATAAATAACTAAGATTAAAGCCTCGCCATCAACTACCTTGAAGTATAGATTTGAATTTGCATCATTCTTCCAGATAAACCCAAGCTCATCAAGTATCGATCAATCCTCTCATACCAAGCACGAGGTGCCTGTTTAAGGCCATACAATGCCTTCTTCAATCTACATACATGAGATTCCTTTCCATGAATCACAAACTCTTCTGGTTTTTCAATGTACACTTCCTCTCCAATTACACCATTAAAAAATGTTGTCTTTACATCCATTTGGTGTAGCTTACATCCCTTAGCTACTGCAATAGCAATGATAGTCTTGATGGATGTATAACGAGCAACCAGAGCAAATGTTTCCTCATAATCTATTCCCTCTTTCTTAGAGAATCCTCTAGCCACAAATCTTGCTTTGTACTTCTCAATGCTCCCATCAGCTGCATGCTTGATCTTAAAAAGGCATTTAGAAGATACAACTAATTCCCCTTCAGGTCTTGGTACAATTTCCCAATCATTCTTGATAATAGATTGATATTCTTCTGCCATAGTATCTCTCCATTATTGCTAACTTGATGCTTCCTCAACATTGAAAGGCTCAGACTCAATGATATGACTCATCAATGCTACATAGCCTAGAAACTTCTGTGGTCTTTTGATTTCTTTGAATGTGCCTCTAGGTGTTGCATACTTCTCTACATCTTGCATAGTCTGTCTAGCCCATAGAGGTCTCTTTCGACCTATAGCAATATCTCTCAGACCATTAGTAGGTTCTATGGAATCCACTAGATCACTACCCTCTTCTGGTTCAGTAGACTCCCTCTGAATCTCAGGAGTATGATCAACATCCATATCCTGAGGAGTCTCCTGATCTTCATTATCTATCTCCATGTAAGAACCCTTAGATCTTTTGAATGCAACCTCTTCTTCAAAAGTAACATCCCTACTTATCTCAATCTATTTTTGTCCAAGAATGTAGATCTTGTAGGCCTTAGAAGTTTCACTGTAGCCCACAAATATTCCTTTCTTTCCTGAAGGTTCTAACTTAGATCTCTTATCTTTAGGCACATGAATATAAACAGGAAAACCAAATATTCTCAAATGACTAACCTTAGGTTTCACACCTGTGAAGGCTTCTTCTGGATTCATATTTTCCAATATTCAATGAGGGCTCTGATTCTGAACATACATTGCAGTTATGGATGCTTCTGCCCAAAGGAAGGTTTGTAAGTCTTGATCATGAATCATAGCTTTAGTTGCCTCAACTATGGATCTATTCTTCCTTTTTGCAACTCTGTTTTGCTGAGGATTGTAAGGAACACAAAACTCCCTCTTAATCCTTTCCTCAATACAAAAATTACGGAAGCCTCCAGAAGTGTATTCTCTTCTATTATCAGATCTCAAAACCTTGATCCTCTTTTCAGAAAAAATTTCAACTTGAGCCTTGAATTCTTTGAATCTATCAAGCACTTCTTTAGATTCCTTAGACTTCAAAAAATAAACCCAAGTCTTTCAAGAATAGTCATCAATGAAAATCACATAATACAAATAACCACTCAAAGATGCCACAGACATTGGACCACATAAATCAGAATGAACAAGATCTAGAATTGCTTTAGATCTACTTTCACTACTATGAAAAGGACCCTTAGTATTCTTACCCATTGCACAACCTTTGCAAGTACCATCATACTCCTGGCTGAGCTTCATTAGACCAGTAACCATCTTCTCCATGGATGGAAAAGCTCTGAAATGTAAGTGAGAAAATATCATATGCCATAGCTCACACAAACTGGTAGAATCATGCAACAATGCTTGGACTAGATGACTGGAAAGTCTATATAGACTCTCTTGACATTCCAATCACTCGAGCTATTTTGATGCTAGATTTATTCGGCCAAGCAAGAACTTTACCCTTGAAAAATGCAATTTGATAACCTTTTTCCTCCAAGGCTAAAATTGAAACAAGGTTTCTCTTTATTCCTGGAATGAACAAGACACCACTCAAATGAAGAGGGATACCAGAATCTAGGTGAAGAGTGGTGGCACTAGCACCTTTCACTGAATAGCAAGCATCATCTCTGATTATCACTTGAAGGTTGGTTTCTCTTTCTACCAAATCTGAAAGATGTTCTCTATATCCTGTAATGTGACGAGAAGCACCACTATCAATCAACCATGTACAGCTATCGCTTGGAACATTGCTTGATAAGGCAGAGATGAATAGAAATCCTCCTGAGTTGTCTCTTCATTCCTTCTAAGGAGAGACATCATCAACATCCGCCATAGAAGCATGTTGTTTTGGTCTTGTTGCACAATCTCTTGAATAGTGGCCATACTTGTCACATTTGAAGCATTGAATATGGGAGAGATCCTTCTTCTTCTTTGATTTAGGAGTAGAATATGATTTCATGTCTCTATTTCTCTTGAAATTTCCTTTTCTCCCTTCTCTTCCTTTCCTCTTTGAAGTTTGAGCAGCAATAACATGATTGTCTTCATTGTGAGAGCTTCGACCATTACTTCTTGCTGCCAACCTAGATTCCTCTTGAATGCAATCTGGTCTAAGACGATAAAACTTTGGTAACTTAGATCTTCCACTAATACCTTGGATAAAAGGCTCCCAAGATTGAGGAAGACTGTTTAGTGCCAACATGACTAAGTCGCTATCTTCAACTATATCTCCAATGGCATATAGTTGATCCTTCAACTCAGTAATCTTCATAAAGAAGGAGATGATTGAATCTCCTTTAGCCATCTTAATGTGATGTATTTGTTGCCTCAAAGCAAGAGCTCTGTTGGTGTTATTGATCTCATACAATCCTTCCAATGTCTTGAACATATCTCTAGCTATCTTCAATTTGGTGATAATAGGCACAAGGTGATCCTTCACATAATCAATCAATATATTCTTGGCCTTTGTGCCATTCTTCCTCCATTGTGTTTTCTCAGTCTCATTGGAAGGCTCGGGCACCTCGCTCTCCACGAACTCGAGAATATCATTGTCTTCCAATGCAATCAGAACTCTAAACTTCCAAGAGGTGAAGTTAGATGCACCATCAAGTCTATCTTCAACCTTGAAGTCGTTCACCATTTTCGAAGCTAAGATAGACTCCCTTAGATGAGAAGAAGAGATGAAGATTTTGTTGCTTATACAAATTTGATCATGATCTTGCTTAAACCTGCTTTGATACCATGTTAATTTTATGACCAGGATTAAGTTAAGCAGAAATAACACAAATTCAAACAATAAAACACAACATATACCCTGGGAAAACCCTCCTTCTTGAGGGAGAAAAACCCAGCAACAATATATCACCTATATATTGAATAAATAGTAGAAATATGCTTTACAATGAGGCCAATCTGATATGATGATAATGGCACCACACTTGATGCGAATACACAACCAAGAATAATATTGAACTCCAAGAATATCAATCTGTTGTAGTTATCGAACTCCTTCAAATTTATGTGAACTTCACTTGATAATAATTGAATGAATAAGAGATATCAATGCCACATATATATACAAGTTGATGAGTCTTCTCCCAAACAAGATGACCTTTCACAAGAAGTCAGCCTCTTACAAAGTGATGACTTTTATCAAAGGTGGTGAACATTTATTTTAAGTTAGTTACAATAAATAAAATATAAATTGTTATTTGAATGGAAGCACTTCTTCACAAAATTCAGCTTCAAATAAATAAGCAGCCATGGTTTTATTTATTTGTTTGTTAATTAAATCGGGTGAAGGATGAAACCCGTAGCATAACATCAACACTAGGTTGGAGGTAGATGTACCTCAAGAGTCGAGAAACCTATCTTTGATAAAAATTAGTTTTATGGGTGTTGGGCTTGGAGTTGCATCTGGACATTCTTCAAAATTGCATGTTCTTGCATGCTTTTGCATGTAATTGCATGTGTTATTTTTGAATTATCCTATATTTCTTTTGTATATTTTCTTCCATTTATTGCTAGTGAATGAGAGTTTTCATCATTTATGGTTGGTTGTGGCCTTTTCCATTTTTATTTAAGGATGCAATTTGAATGGATGATGATTCATCTTCTGGACACATGAATCCAATTAATTTTTTGATACAAGCTATGCATGATTCTAGTGCTACTCTCAAAATGGAAACTTGTTCCCATTTGAATGGATGTTTGTAAAAGAGGGAAGAACAAACCATTATGGTTATTAACCAAAAAATAACTGCAGATTATGTGCTTTATCTTTCAAAACATGCTCTCATTTGTAAGTTTATGAGTTTTAAATATAATTTTCCTTTCTTAGAAAGTTAGACGCATACCCTAGTGGTAGCTTGAGGGAGTTATGAAGATTATATTAGATACTAATGGTTTTTCCTTTGTGGTTTTCACTAGAATGGCAGATAAAAATAAAGCATTTGAAGAAGGACCATATTTTCACAATCAAGTAGGATTTTTTATTAAACCCTGGCATGTTGGTTTTGATCCTTTGGAAGACCTTCCATCTTGGCTTCTAATCTGGGTTCATCTCTTTCAACTACCTATGGAGTTTTATAGATTTAATATTTTACACTCAATTGTTATTATTCTTGGTAAACCTCTTGGTCCTTCTCATCAGACACTTGAAAGAACTTGGTTACTACTTATGCTCATATTTGTGTTGAGATTAATCTCAATAATCATTTACTTGACTCATTATAAGTTCAAGTGGGAAAGAATTCGATTGAAAAGGTAGATTATGAATCTCTTCCTTTGCGTTGTCACCTTTTTCATGATTATGGCCATCTACAAAGGAATTATCTAAAATAGGTTTATAATACTTTTTCTTCTCAACAAGGTGTAACTAAGGTTCAAGCTTCAACAAATGATAAAGGGAAATCCCCAACTATTTATGATAAGCCTGATCCTAATGGATTTTTTCCTATGCGCTCTCATAATAAAGGAAGGATCAATATGCATCAAACTTGAATGATTCTTTTAGAGAAAAATTGAGTAATATTAGATTTGATATTTTAGAAAGTTTTAAAAATATTGATTCTTCTCTAGTTGAAAAACTTTTATCTCACTCTAGTATGTGGCTCTTCTTGATATCCCCCAACCACTAGAGGTCCAACCACCTCCATCAGAGGTTCAACCACCTCCTCCAAAGGTCCAACCTCTTTATTTTGAGAATGTGTTACTTAAAAATGTGTCTATTGGTAATTATTTTCCCACTTCATCTAGCTCTAGTTTGAATGTTACAACTCCTCTTTAAGATGTTCCAAAGTTTGTTGGTTCTATTTGTTTTATTTTTCCTAATAATATGCATGGTTTAGGTGCTTTAGATGGGGGTATATCTAAAAAAAATTTACCATTGGGCTTACAACAAAAGAATATTAAAAAGAAGGAAAATTCTTAAGAGAAGGGAAAGTTATCAAAATAATCTTTAACTAAATCTAGGGCACGTTTCATGCTTTATATTCTAACATTCATCAACTTCATTAATAATTGAACCCTATATTGGAATTTTAGGGTTTTGGGTGGCTCCCCTTGTCAAAAATTTATTCATGAGATCTCATATTTTTTCATAAGCCTGATATGGTTTTCCTTCAAGAAACTAAACTTTATGTGGAGTAAATTTCAATTTTGTCTGGTTTAATTTGGAAAGGAAGTTAATGTCAATGTATAGATGCACAAGGTTATGTAGGAGGTTTACCATTTTCATGGAATCCTTATCAAACTATACCTTCCTATTGGATTTCATGTAAGCATTCCATTTCTCTGGTTGGTACTTGTTTTGATTCTAGTAATCAAAAAAAAAAAATTAATGTTTATGCTCCAACTAGTTTTCTTGGCAAGGTGGCTTTGTGGTCACATATTCAATTTGTATATGTTATAGCTTCTTCCTTTCCTTGGATTTTATCTGGATACTTTAATGCTATTCTTTCTCTTGATGAAAAATTTGGGGATTTCAAAGACTTGACTCTTCTTCAATTTTATTTCATGAGAATATATCGTTTCTTAAATCCTAGAACCCAATTGCACCATAAATGTTCATATATACTTTTACGATTGAATAAAAAATTGATTCAAGTCTAATTCTACATATTTAGCACATAACTCTAAAAAAAAAATTAAGGCACATCCTACAAAGACTCAAAATCTTCATTGCTCTTCTATTTTTTGTTCAATACAACCTATTGTATAAAAATTACTAAGAAATTGAGTTGACTTGTTCTCCTTCTCCATCATGTAGACTAGAAATGTGATCTAATTGAGAATACACAACTTCAACATTAATATTCTTAACTAATGAGATAAAAAAATGTACATCCTAGACATTATCTATACCAACAATTTAGATAGGTGCAAGTGTTGCACAGAGGATTGTCGTTGCACTAAAATATCAACCTATTAATGCCTGATACAACTGGTACAGTTAATGAATCCATAGGAGGTGGCTAATCCATGTCACAAACTCAAGCGTTGTGTTGCACAGCACAAGGAGACCAAGGGCGCACACCTTGCAAAAATATCCCCAGCACAAGTGAGGGGTTCAAACCCACAACCTAGGCTCTAATACCAATGCTTGCATAGACGGTTGTTGCTGCACCAAAAGATTGACCTATTAATGCTTGATACAACTACCAGAGTTAATGAATCCACAGGAGGCAGTTAAGCCATGTCACGAACCCAAGCGTTGCATTGCACAACACAAGGAGACCAAGGGTGTACACCTTACAACAACCCTTCAGTTCTTTCTAGATCTTCAAGATCAGCTTTGAGTTCTCCATCTTTTTCAAGCATGTAATATTCTTCTATAAAATCAAAATCAGGAATCTCTTTCGGAGGAATAGGAAACTTTATATCAGCCATTTGTTCAATCTCCAAGACCTTCCTAAAGTGGTTAAGCTCCTTCCAAGGAACCAAGATCTGATACCACTCCACCATCTATCGAAAATTCCTTTGAGGCTTTACCCTCTATTGAAGAGAAGAGAAAATCTACCACCAGACCTCCGATAAGGGATAAATCCCCTCTAGTTGTGCATGCCACCAAGACAGAGAAGAAGAAAACTGCTACCACCATACCTCCTGATGTCCCAGCCAAGAGGAGAATGAAACAAAAGGCTTTAAGAGAAAAGGATATTGGAATAAATGTTGTTGATGAAGAAGAAGAATTGGAAGATGTACCCTCACTAGTCAAAAGAAGAAGTGATGCTTCACAAGGTGAAGCAAGCACCAAAAAGAGAAGGGTTGACATAATTGATACTGAGAGTGAAGAGGAAATAGAAAAGGAGAAAGAAGCTTTCAAAATTCATATAAGGGAAAAGAAGAAGGAAGCCATGAAGAAGGAAAATACTGAAGAAGCAAAGAAGACTATGGGTAAAAGCAAGGAAAAGAAACAAGCTAAAGGGCTGATGCAAGAAGTTGGGTCCACAAAAAGCTCATAAAGTGGAAGTGTTTTTGATGTTTTTCAGAATTTGTCACACTTGGACTCAAAATTTGAGGCACTTACACAATGAATCTTAAAAAAATTCAGTACTATGAAATTTATAATTTTGAATCTATTTTCCAAATATGTAATTTATTCAAATACCCAGATGATAGAAATTAAATTTTGATAGAGATGTATAAAAACCGCTTTTTAAAAGTCTTTTTTTTTACCATACCATGCACATGTACAAGCACCATTTTTTGACCCAAATAAAAGTATTATGCTCATTCCTTTTTGGGAAAGAGAGCTAACAACATGAAGATTGATGAGGAATTTTTTTTTGAATTTTTTTTTATTGAATTTTTATTGGCCTTAATTGTTGATTTTAAAAATCAACCTATATGGACAGCATAAATGGACCTAAACTGAACATTTTTTGAATCTTTTTTTTTTCATTATGTAGAGAATTGTCTAAAGATTGATGCCATATAAAAAAAATTACAATAAACTTAACCAAAAAAAGTTATTATAAAATAAAAAATCCCTGATATTTCAAGTTTAATGACTAGTTTGCTTAGAAATTAATTAAAAAATAACAAATAGAATCCAATCTTATTAAAAATTATATATTTGGAAACTAAACATCGTGTTCTCTAATGGATTTTAATTTCATAGATTTTATTCAAAAAAAAAGTCCATCAACCATATTACCAAAGTTGTACATTCTTCTTTAATCTACCTTAGTTTTTTAGTTGCGGGTCAAAGGCTAAGGGTCGGGTTGCCAAGCCTTTCTTGAGCCTAAAACCAAGGCTTCCTGTGGGTTTGAGATTCAAATTTTTAATAATGCTTACACGTTATTAAAACGCGTAAGCGTTATTTAAATAGAATGTGTGTGCGCATTATATAACGCGTATGTGTTATCTATTTACCCGTTGGGTAAAGGGAACGTGTATGCGTTATATAACGCATACACATTCCTAAAATAGCATGTGTACGCATTTTATAACGCATATGTGTTTCTTATTTAGCCCTTTTTTCCCAATTTGGAAAATACTGATAGAGCACATTTTTTCTACAACATTCCTTTTCTACAGTACGATCTGAAAGTGCCATTTTCTGCATTTTTTATTGCAATTTTGTCTTGTGCAATCTCTTAACAGGGCATATACTATTCAAATTGTTGGAAGAGACAAGCAGGTTGAATTTTTTGAAGTGGAATCAAGTACAAGAACATTTTACAAGAAGATTTGGAAAAAGAAATTTTTTGGATGTATTCATGATGTTTTTGTACTTCAAAGTTTATAGAAGAAAGGATCTTCATACTACATAGTTTTATTTGAATATGTTGGGATTTGTGCCTCAAATTATTGGCTTGATATACTCCTTGAAGTCTTTTTCTATCTCTTATCGGCCTGACTTCCTCATATCGACGAGACCTTTTTCTTAGTTCCCCTGATACTCTGATGACCTCCACGGTTTGGCGCTAACAGTTTCCTCTAGCATTGTGTTTCTATCGGTGGGAGTTAGTCATGTCAGTAGGAGTCTCCAAGAAGTCTCCACAATAGCCTGATGTCTTTCCTTGGTCACTCATCAGTGGGACTCTGTCTTGAGTCGCCCCGATGGTCTAATGGAGTAGTGACTTGTATGGTGGTAAAGACTTGTCAATGGGAGATGACATCGTCAGTGGGAGTCTATGAGCTATCACATGGACAGCCCAATACATAGAATTGGATCCTCATCAGTGGGAATTTGTGTCTTCAGCGGGACACTAAAGCTTGTCCCACTGATAGAACAATGGAACGATGGAGTGGTTCATTGGTAGGAGATGCTGGTATCGGTGGAACCCTTGTGAGTGTCTCTCTAATAGACTGACTGGCAATATCACAAGATCGTGAAAGTTTGGAACTTTGGAACCTCTGGTCACAGGTTTTGGAGTTTTGGAAACCTATGACTTAGCAATCTTATGGGACAATCCAATGGTGTAGGCGGTGTATGGTACGTTGGTGTGACTCAATGGTGTTGTCAAGACTTCGTGTTGGGTCTCATCGATGGAACAATGGAGTAGTAAATGTATTGAAGACTCTTGTTGTTGGGAAAGTGCTTCATTGGCAGGACTTCAAAGGTGGTTCCCCTGACATGATGATGGCTGACTCGATGACTTGTATAGAATGTCTCAGTGGGACCCAGTGGATGCTGAGGTGGAAAACAATGTTTGACTAAATTGTTGGTTGTGACGGTTCTAGAATGTTATAAGGGCAGAATGGGAATGTTGTTGTGAAGGATGCGAAGAATGTGAACCTAAGAAACCGAAGGGCTAGGCTGGCCGGGAGAGAGTGGACTAGTTAGAGGAGATGCATTTTCACTGTATGTTGTGTGAGGATTCTAAACAATTAAATTTTTTTGTCTTATTTGGATGGACAAGATGTGTAAACTCCTAGAAAGTTTGTAAGCCTGAATTGTATTGTAACTCTTTTGTTGTTGAATAATACAATGGCTAGATCTTTTGGAGTGTGGGTATTTTTACCCGTAAGGGTTTTCCCCACGTCAATTTGTGTGTGCATTTATGTTTGTCTTTCATGTTAGTTGATTCTACAAATTTGAATTTGTGCATAGTGTTGAATCTAGTTAATTCTCCATGTGTTTTTCTCAGAAGGGTTAATGTGGGAAATCAACTATGCCTTTTTTTTCTTTATGGCATAGTAGTTGTGTCTTTGAGGCAATTTGAAGGAACTAAAATCACCAAAGGCACTATTGTTCTTAGATGTTTCTATCTGAGATGGCCTAATTTCCCTTACAAGTGGTATCAAACCCTTTTTTTGGGATTTGCTTGTGCTTGCATGTGCAAGTTTGTGTGTTACATGTACTTGCATGGACTCACATGTTTCTTGCATGTGCCTTCATGTTTATGCATATAATAGTTCCTGGTGTTTCAGTTCTATGGATTCCTTCTTTAAAGATTTCTTAGCCTGGCAAGCTTGAGGAGATCTGAAGGAGTCGGTTGAAAATTGATCTTTTGGTGAGTAATATTTCTTGCTCTTTTGAGACAACACGCAGCATGAAAGACATTGAAGATGGAGAAACTAGAGTTGATCATATTGTAATGATGTGGTTTGAGGCTCTTGGTTGGCAATGAATGATCCTAATGCAAGGTGTGTGAGTTTATTCTTATGGTTGTGTTGCAGCAGAATGCAGTTCATACTGGGTGTTTGTGTGAGAGGATCCTTGATGGTATGGAGATGCTTGGGTTGTTATTCAACCATGGAGTATTTTGCTTGTGATGGGTGCTTTGACCTGGTATTGAAGGAGTTGTTCTCTATTACCCTGATTGCATGCAAGCTATGAAGTTGATCTCTGGGTTATCCGAAAACTTTTGAATAGCCTAGATCTCCCATATGCATGTGCATGCTGGTGGTTCTGGAATTGGTCTGGAATGGGCTTAAATTTCTTGTACTACTTGTTCCTTTTAAGGATGCCTTGTACTTGCATGGCTAGGATTCATGTTCTTTGGTTCTAAAGGTTTTATAGATTTTCCTAAAAAGTCTATGGCAATGCATATTCATGTTATTTAATTGTTCTGGTTAATAGTTATGGTTGTGTGCAGACTCTTGAGTCATCCAGATGTGCAGTGGACATGGGTGTGCATGGGTGTTTTATAAACATAGTGATTTTGCGGGTTTTACACAATCAAGAAAACTTGTGGTTTTGTGGAGCTTCTTAAGGATTCCATTGACTATGGTACTCGTTGTGGACATGATTGGAAAATTGGATTTGAACTTGATCTGTTGTTTGAGTCAAGTTGTCTACATTGTTAAATTCTTCTTGAGATCTCAATTTTATAGTTTCTAGTGTGATGATGGATTTGCATGCTTCACTAATTGAATCTACAGGTTGAGCAATGTTGTGGGACAACTCAAAAGTGGACTATCAATATCCATGAGGTTTGATTTTGTGTTGGTGCAAATTTGTCACATGCCCTTGTCTCTAGTCCCTTGTGCATTGGCGTGGTTGCTTCTGGATGAGAGGAAGGATGGCATTGAGTACCTAAATAATCGACTATGGGGATCTGTAGCATGTGTATCATGATGTCATGAAGAGTTTGATACACATTTTAGTGTAAGCTTTTGACAATGATGGTGTTGTCTGCTTGGTTTGGAGATCTCGGCACTACTAAATTTGACTCCATTTTTTGACAAACATTCATCGGTAGTTTGATAAACATTTGTCAGAAAATCGACAAATTGACGAAAAAAATTTGTCGCTATTTTTCCATCAAAATTTTGAGGACGAATGAAACATTGAAATAATGGTGTAGATTCATCAATCGTCAACATCATAAAATGTCTCAGATGTTCATCAGAATATTGATGAAAACTTCATGTATCCACCAACGAATTACAACCAAAATGCAATTGCAATGGCTCTTCTAAAGCATCGAAACAACACCAAAAGTTTTTCGCCATTTCAATGAAATGGGCAAGGAGAAGAGTCGAAACAACACCAGAATTTCATCACCATTTTGATGAAATGGGCAAGGAGTAGCATCGAAACAACACCAGAAGTTCATCGCCATTTCAACGAAATGGGCAAGGAGCAGCATCAAAACAACCAGAAGTTCATCGCCATTTCAACGAAATGGGCAAGGAGTAGCATCGAAACAACACCAGAAGTTTGTTGCCATTTTGATGAAATGGGAAAGGAGTTATGATGAATATTTCATCACAGCTATAGCAACTTCGTCGGACCTTTTCGGTGATTCGTCGATGGCCTTCATCGAAATTGCGATGAAATAATGCACTTTTGAAAAGAAAAAAAAATTGTTGAAATGTACCATCGCGAAGACTCTTGGCAATGACCACCGAATCCAACCCATCAATGAGAGATCAATCATCAGCACAGGATAGAAAACTCACTCTGATAGTCCATGTCTTGCCGATGACTTTTGTCAGCAAGACAGATCCAATGTCACACCGATCTAACCTCTTTAGAAGTTTTGAACACTACTGGTTATCAGCAAGACATTATGAGGGTCTCATTGATTAAACAAGTGTCTAAGAGAAAATAAACAAATGGAATCTATTAATTTTCTTATTTTGGGGTTCTTTAAATCATAGAATAGATACAATCTTCTTGTCTATAATGTACTTATATTTAGATTTGAATTCAAGACCAATTGTCATTGCACATTCCATTTTACTTGCACAGAGTATTCTATAAGCAATATATACTGATAATGCCAAATGATTTATGGTGTTGTACAACTCTACCTATCATCACAATTTTGTAATTCCCCCTAAACAATCCTACAAAGACAATTTTACAATACCAAGTCAAATAATATGAAAAAGACTTACTTCCATACAAATTAAATGATTATTCTCACAATGGCAATTGTCTAATTACAACAAAAATTCCATGAAAGGTTATCCATGATTCATAAGAGATGATTGATCATACATAAAAACTTCAAGATGCATAGAAAAAGCATTACACTTGAGAACAACCAAGGGCTAACAAGGGAAGGAGTTAAGAAACGTTTGGATTGAAGAGAAAATGTGTAGGGAAAATGTTAAGCAGTGTCAAGAGAATAGAGCTTGTAGAACATATTCTTGACCTAATCAAGCTCTTGAACAACTTAAACAAAATTAAAATACTAACACATACATGAGACATGTAATAAACTTCCAATATTTGCTATCTTTTTCATTAATGCAGAGGTAGGTAAAGGAGAAATAATTATAATTGTAACACTATTCATAGTCCAGTAAATTATGTTGTAATTCGTGTTCAATGGACCTCAGTTTTATCATTATACTACCCATCTAATACCATATTTTAATCCAAGGTTCAACTATCTCAGATCTAAAGAAGCACCTTCAATTAACCATTTAAAGTACTATAAAATAAGGTAAGACTTTTACTTGAGAAAGATTGGGTACACTTGTAGGATTAAAGTTCTCGCAATCATCAGGGATTTATTGGCACACAGACACAACCTGCAACATATGAAGTAATGGATGACTACAAGTTAGTGAAATGGCCCTTAATATGTGACTGGTTTGCAAATTGATTGGTAGAAAATAAGGTTACAAACAAATCTACATGATAAATTATGAGGACAATCTACTATAATCATCAAAATAGATGAAAAGTGCAAAGGAAAGAGTTGAGCTACATCTCTAGAGCCTAAAAAAAACACATGCAAGAAACATAAAAAAAAAGAACAAACCAGTTTTTAGATGAATACAAAATGGTGCCTTCAGCAAGTGATTCATGTATGCTTTCACACCTGACAGGACATTAAGAAGATTTTAGTCTTCCTCTGTGAAATTGACTACTTACAGAATAAACCCAAAAACCAATATTATATACCTCCATGTCTAGCCGAGGGTAGGTATAAGAGAAAAAAAATTCCTCAATGCAATGTCAAAAAATATCAATGTGTGTGTAGGTTTGTATTACTCAAAATATCATTTCACTGCCTAAGGAAAAATACCAAAGTGATGTTTTAAATTTCAATCTTCACATAGGCTCCCTTATTACTACACATGCATATACAAGCATTATTCGATCTCTAAACTATTCAAATATTAAGGATTTAATTAGCTATAAGATGGAAAAAAGTTTAGACATAATCCATCATCTTTTACATATCTTTATTCACTCCTAGCGCTTCAGATAAATTTGTGTAAATGAGACAGAAATGTGAATCTTTTATAAAAAAGAAATTTCTTAAAAGGAGGGGGGAGAGAGAAAAGGGTAGGGGGCAAGAGAATGCTTGAATGTATAGCAAAGTATAACATTTTGATCATTATAACAAATGAAACGAATCTTAAGTTTGAAGCATTAATATCATTTACAACATTTATGATCAAGAATGAATGTAAATAGAGAAACTTTTGCATACCTGCATATGGTACAAAATTTCATGGGTAAGTGGAAGCCTCCCATCAACAAGAAGATCCAAATATCCGTGTATCTATCTCAATTGAGCCTCTAAACCCTTCAGAGCTGTCAATTTTTCCACTAACCTATTATGCACAAAAGTCAAATTTTAGAGTTATGTCACCACTAAAAATAGAAGAAACAGAGCTTTGAAACCAAATCCACACACAACACAATGTGGTATTCATACAAAGCCATACAAACAAACTAAACTCGTAACATTTGAAATTTTGAAACAACTTCAAATTTTGATGCGTGAGTATAGATTCGTGGTAAGAATCATTTTTCTACAATTTTCATAGTTAGCACTTTCACTCAGATATTGGTTTGATGCTTCAACCATGCATTTCTTATATCAAAAAGTGCATTACCTTATTGAGCTTCTCTTTGTTTCAAGAATAGTTTAATATTCTCTACTTAACAAGGCCAACCATGTGACGGTGGAAGCTCATTTCCCCCCCCCTCACACCACTCTCAATTCCCCATACCCAATCATATAATAACATTAATCATTCATTCAGTCCATTAATAACATATAACATCTGCTCATCCATTAATAACATATAACATTCATTCATTAACAGATAACATTCATTAATTAACATATTCACACTCATTCACAACATATAATATTCATTCTTTCAGTTTTTACATATTATCAAAAATATGGTTGTCGTGATGTGATTACAATCACTTTTTTTTTTGTTTCTTTTTTAAAGCTAAAAAAATCTGAAGTGGAGTATCGTTTTCTAAATCATATGTCCCCCCTTTCATTGTTCTACCCTTTGCTCATGATCTTAATGTACTCCTAGTCG
>VDFB02320414.1:0-59876 GCA_007258455.2 Sequoia sempervirens | reverse complement strand
GTTTGGATCTAATTAATAATGCTATCCCTGCTAATGTTTGGGGCATTCCAAATGATAAAGATTCTCCTCCTAATTTTGCTTTAGTTGCTTAGAATTTGTTTGGGCTTGGCCCTTTTGTTAATTCTTCTTTCTGTTGGCCTTGGTGTAGTTGGAATTTGTGGGTGTGACTCTTTATCACCCTCCTTTTCTTTGTGAATGTTGTACTATATTTTATTCAATAAAGTTAAATAGGAAATGCTCATAAGAAAAATCTTTATAATATAAGAGTTTTAGATATTCTTGGTGATTCTTTTAGATAGAGTTGTGACATTACCAAAAGGTGTCAAGTAGCTAGTTTTGGGAAAATTTGATAGGAGTGTACTAAACCTACATGGCCTTGGTGTGACTATTGTTTTCTTTGTTAATTACATTAGATTTGGGGTTAAGTACACACCATAAGATTACAAGTTTTGATGTGCTACAAGACTATGTGGTGTAAAAATGACAACTTCATAACCTTGGAAGAAAAACATAATGAATGAGAACAACTTTACAAAGTATGCATCATTTATGAATATGTAATATATTAAAGCATTCCATCAAAATAAAACTCAATACGGTTCAATCAAATTGCGATGAGTGCACAAATTTATCATTAAAATAGTTTATATTCAAAAATTTGATAAATAAAATTGATCTAACTTTAATATCATATGAATGGCATCAGCCATGGTCTTGATTTGATAGCTATATGACCATATATAAACCTTTTTACCATAAAATACACTCAATTTTTAAAAAAAGATTGTATCACACACAATTTATATAAAATTATGCTGATACAAATATTTAGTTTATATATAATTTTATATATACTAATATTTTTTAATATTTAAACAACACTTTGAATAAATAACCATCATAAAAATTTGCTTGAAAGACAAAATTGACCATCAAATTTAAACCCTAAAATTCAACGCTATTTTAAAATATTAAATTTCAAAAATATATTACAAAATTAAGAAACACTTTTTAAAATAACCATTCTACTGCTATAAATAGTTTTGACTTGCATGACAAAAAAGACGCAAAAAACTGTATATATCCATGCAAAGTTGTACGACTTGACCTTTTCTTATACAATTTTAGGGATAGTAATCAAAACGATGAAACAAATTTCCAAGCCCAACAAAGCCCAAAAGAATCTGAGCATTATGGAAATTGAAAAAACAATCCTATCTGTACAATCATAACATCCCCATGAAAACAAGATATACTTATTTATCCTATAACATTATAATATGAAATTTCAGATCAAGAAAAGTCCTTGAGCGATTGTAACCACGACAAATCTCACAAAGCACTATGAGCAAATGCACATACCATTTTTGCTCATTGGAAATTAAAAAAGGGTTTACTTACTAGAAGTCACCGTGGGTTCCTAGTGTGAAAATTCTATTGCAGTTACTGATTATTAATATTCTATCTAATACATAGATTATTTGACTCTGGAAAATTAATTCTCAACAAATATCGAAAAATAACACAACTGCAACTTCACCAATAAAACTCACAGAAATAGAGAAGAAAACATTCACAATAATGAACACAATATTTTTGGACCGTTAATGGTGGAAAACCACAGAAGGAAACCACTCTTTGAGATGAGGAATTATGTTAAACCCAAAATTAAGGAATACAGCCCTTTGCCTCTTCTTGTGAGGAGCTCACGCAATGTGTCCTACTGCAAATTCTTCCCTCAATTTCTCAACAAATTCCAATTTTGCTATCCCCAAAGCGCTATCAACTGGCCCTTGCTAACCTTTACCAGAGACTATTTGCTCTCCTTTACTTAAGGTTACTTGCTATCAGCACGCAAGTCTTTCTCAACTCTATGCTTGTGTGTTCTCCAATTGCCCATTGATCCCCTTTTATACTTTTCTCATTGGAAAACCAATGGCCATTATTTAATCTCAATCAATGGCTAAGATTAAATAGACTCTAACAACCCTAACTAACTGGATTCTAGAAGTCTCTAGAGGAAACAATTATTTAATTACATAATTATCTAGACAACTCATCCCTTTCTAGAAGTCTCTAGAAAATAATTAAATAATTAAATAAACACGTCTTGGGAATGGAGACACCTGTCCAAGCTACATAAAAATCAACACTCCCTCTTAGCGAGGTAGGTGTTCTGCATGACACCCAACCTATCTCTGAAGAAGATGAATTTCGCCTTCCCCAATGCCTTGGTCAAAATGTCTGCTACCTGCTGATTTGTAGGTATATACTGTAGCTGAACAATCCCACGCTGTACACAATCTCTGATGAAATGATATCTGATGTCTATATGCTTGGACCTATCATGAAACACCAGATTCTCAGACAACTTGATGCAACTTTGATTGTCGCAGTGTATCACCGTAGTCTCAACCCTCTGACCAAACAAGGCCACTAGCAACTTCCGAAGCCATATCGCCTCACATGTCGCCATGCTAGCTACTATGTATTCTGCCTCTGCAGAACTCAAAGCCACAGACTTCTGCTTCCTGCTGTACCAAGAGACAACTCCTGATCCCAAGCTAAAGCAACACCCTGAAGTGCTTTTCCTGTCCGTTGTACTGCCTGCCCAATCTGCGTCAGTATAGCCTATCAACTTGATACCATCACCTCGAACATTTTTGATTCCATACTCGATTGTACCATGCAAATACTGCAACACATGTTTTGCTGCCGTCCAATGCACTCTCTTCGGCTCGACCATGAACTGACTAAGAGAGTTTACTGCAAAGGATATATCTGGCCTGGTGTTGACCAAATACATGAGAGACCCAATCAACTGCCTGTATAAGGTGGGGTCTACATCCTTCTCCCTGGATATCTCTACCTTCTTCCAATTCATGATCATAGGAGTAGACATGGCTCTGCAATCCTCCATCTCGAACCTCCTCAAGATTTCGATGCAGTATTTCCCTTGTCCAAGAAAAATCTCTCCATCTGTCTGCCATACCTCCATGCCTAGAAAGTAGTGCATAAGCCCCAAATCCTTCATCTCAAACTCTGCTGCGAGGTCCCTCTTGCTTTCCTCTATGAGCCCTAGTGAACCTGTTAAAAACAAGTCGTCCACATAAAGAACAAGAATGAGAACCTCACCCCCAACCACCAAGTAGTAGAGGTTAGCATCCGCTTCACTCTTCATGAAGCCCATTCCCTGCAAGTATTTATCAATGCGCTCATACCATGCCCTGGGAGCCTGCTTGAGTCCGTACAAAGCTCTCTTCAATCTGCACACGTGGCTTGTCTTCTTTTGTGTGCTACAAAAGTATCTCTGGTTGTTCTATGTATACCTCCTCTTTCAATTCACCATTAAGAAACCAGATCTTGACATCCATCGATGGATCTGCCATCCCATCTGTGCTGCAAGAGAGATTACAACTCGTATAGAAGTATACCTGGCCACTAGAGAAAATGTCTCCTCATAGTCAATTCCCTCCTTCTGAGAGAAACCCTTGGCCACAAACCTTGCCTTATATTTCTCGATGCTACCATCTGCCGTTCTTGATCTTATAGATCCAGTGATCCAACTCACGCCCCTATCACATTTGGTCTAGGCACAACCTCCCACACATCATTCTGCACTATTGAGGTATACTCCTCAACCATTGCATCTTGCCACACTTTCTGTTGTGCGGCCTCCTGATAGCTAGAAGGCTCACTATCTACCAACTAACTAGCTAATGCCATATAGTCATCATACCTGGCTGGTTGTCTCAGCTGTCTACTACTCATCCTAGGAGCTCCCACAAACTCCTGAGTATCACTTTGTGGCTGTTGGTTCTTGCTACCAACTGTAGAGGATGAAGTATCAACCTCCATATCACCCTGATGCATCTCTTGGATCTGCTGCATCTGCTGCTCCATACTCTGCGAATTCTCAGCACCTGAGCTTGTGCATGTACTAATAACTGTACTCGAGCTTCGCTGTCCTTGATCTGGTTGAACGATCCTTGGAGCTTCCACTAACTGCTCACTCTGATCATCTGCTGGCAAATCTCTGGACCTCCTAAATGCCTTGTCCTCCATGAACTTGACATCATGCCTAACTATAGTCCTCTTGGTCCCTGGAATAAATATCCGATATGCCTTTGAGGTTTCACTGTACCCCACAAAGTACCCCTTCTCTGCAGTCTGATCTAACTTGGAGCGTGTCGCACCTGGAATGTGACAATACGCCAAACTCCCAAATATCCTGAAGTGGCTAACATCTGGCTTCTTCCCTGAGAACGCCTCCTCTGGTGTCATCTTGCCTAATACCTTATGTGGAACCCTGTTTTGTATGTACACTGCTGTACTGCATGCCTCTGCCCATAAGTAACGTGGCATATCCTGGTCATACAACATAGCCCTTGCCACCTCTGATATAGACCGATTCTTCCTCTCAGCAACCCCATTCTGCTGTGGGTTGTAAGGAACAGTCCACTCTCTCTTGATTCCTTCCGCAGTGCAGAACTCTGGAACTCTTTCCCTTTGTACTCACCTTCATTGTCGGCCGAAGAACCTTTTATCTTCCTCCGCACAGCCAATTCTCCACAAAGGCTTTGAATATAGCAGGCCGGTGAAAACCTCATCCTTGGTCTTCGAGAAGTATATCCAGGTCTTCCTAGAGAAATCATCTATAAAAGTAATAAAGTACTGTATCCTCTGAGAGACTTCGTTGGCATTGGTCCACATATGTTTGAATGTACTAGATCAAGAACACCCTTGGATCTGGTGTCACTCCTTGGAAAAGTTGCTTTCGCAAACTTCCCTAACACACATCCCTTACATATATCATCATGCTTTGTGCTCACCTCTGGAACACCTGTCACTGTTTCAGAAGCATTTTAAGTGCTCCATGATGTATATAGCCCATCCTCCTATGCTATAGCTCTCCTTGATCTCTAGAATTACTGTTGCTCATCAGTGCCTTATGAGTATCAAACTGCAACCTGTAAAGCCGGCCGCTCCTAACTCCAATAGCTATGGGTGATTTCCAATCCTTGTGCTTGATTAACACACTTGCCCCTCTAAAGAGTACATTGTAACCTTTATCCTGAAGGACAGATATGGAAATTAAATTCATACCTAAGCCTGGTACATGCAACACATCATGAATGGGAATCCGCTTACCATTCTCCCTCTGAAATAGAACAGTCCCTTTCCCAACTGGATTGAGTTTGGACATGTTCCCCATAGAGATCTGCATTCTGATGTCCTCCTCCTTATGGCTGGAGAAGTACTCTCTAACTCCTGTCATATGAAATGACGCCCCACTATCTATATACCAAACACCCTGTGAGGTTGAGCTAGCCATACAAGCTATGAGAGCGAACTCATCCTCCATTCTACTAGAGAGCTCATCTGCACTTGCTGAAGCTGCCGTCTGCTTCTTGCCTTTCTCCCTTTGCGGGCAATCACTGACATAGTGGCCAAACTCGTGATAGCCATAGCACTTCACTTTGGATAAATCCTTCTTCTTCTTCTCACCTTGTGAATTTGATCCTTTGCTTGACCCCTTCTTTGCTTTCCCTTTTCCTGCAAGGGCAATGTTCTCCTGTTCCGCCTCACTTTGCTGACTCTTGCTACTGGTCCTACTGACAAGACTTAGTCTAAGCTCCTCTTGAGTGAAGTCACTTCAAAGTCGATCCCAACTCGGCAAGGTGTCTCGTCCATTAATAACTTGAACAAAGACATCCCACTGCTTAGTAAACCCATTTAGGGCTATCCGCACTAGCTCGTCATCATCTAGATTATCTCCAACAATAGCCAACTCATCCTTGACAAGTCTGAGTCTGGTGAGGTAACTTGTCACATCCTCTCCCTTGTTCATCCGAGTATTCCTCAACTTTTCTCTGAGAATCAGCTTCCGATTAGTGGTAGCATTCTGGTACAGATTCAGAATGGCATCCCACATCTTCTTCGCTGTATCTAACTCTGTGACATGTGGAACAATATGATCCTTGACACCATTAAGAATCATCCTCCTCACCTTGGCATCTTCCTTCTTATATGCTAAGAGCTGTGCTAGATCTGTGGGTACAGGTACAACACTGGTCACATATTCCTTGATCCCATTCTCTTCCAGAAACAAAGAAATTCTGGCTTTCCAGACACCAAAATTTGAGGCTCCATCCGTATATCTTGATCTCTTAAACTGTTTGAGGCCATCTCCAAAGATAAAAGAAAACAAATAATAATAATAATTGAAGAGGCAGGATCTTTCCTTCCTGTGTTGGCGTATCTGCCCTCAGATCAGCTCTGATACCATGTGAAAAATTCTATTGCAGTTCTGATTATTAATCTTCTATCTAATACATAGATTATTTGACTTGAAAAGAAAATTAATTCTCAGCAAATATCGAAAAATAACACAACTGCAACTTCACCAATAAAACTCACAGAAATAGAGAAGAAAACATTCACAATAATGAACACAATATTTTTGGACAAATTGTCCGTGGAAAAACCCCGAAGGGAAAACCACTACTGCAGATGAGGAATTATATTAAACTTCAGCAAAATTAAGGAATACAAAACTGCTTGCCTCTTACTGGCAGAGCTCCGGCAATATCCTTCTCGGAAATTCTTCCCTCAATTTCTCCTGCTGAAATTCCACAGCTGCTATCCCCAACGCTATCACTGCGCCCTTGCTAACACTGCAAGACTATTTGCTCTCACTGCAAATTTACTTGCTATCACTGCAAGTCTTTCTCAACTCTATACTTGTATGTTCTCTAAATGCCTATTGATCCCCTTTTATACTTTTCTCATTGGAAAACCAATGGCCATGATTTAATCTCAATCAACGACTAAGATTAAATAGACTCTAAAAACCCTAACTAACTGGATTCTAGAAGTCTCTAGAGGAAACAATTATTTAATTACATAATTATCTAGACAACTCAGCGCTTTCTAGAAGTCTCTAGAAAATAATTAAATAATTAAATAAACACGTCTTGGGAATGGAGACACCTGTCCAAGCTACATAAAAGTCAACACCTAGTGGAACTCATCTGTGATGTAGGTGACATATGATTAGCAACCTTTTGCAGCCTCCTGTTTTGTCCATTGTCACTTTCACTGCCATTGTCATTGGCATGATCACTGTGATTGTCACTGTCATCATCGTCTAGAGTATCTATCGTTCTCTTCCCTCGGGCTTCCTTCTCAAGGTTAGGCCTTTGTTTTCTTACACAAGGCATGGAACTCACATGGGAGTTTGCATAACTTGTTCGGCTCTCACATTCATTATCACCATATCATCAGAGTTCCAAGTCTGCCCATGTACAGAATTGGACTGTGAAATTGAATTGGCTGCCGTTGGAAGAAGGTGGCGTGGAGGAGCCATGATCTCTCCAACCATGTAAATAGATGCCCTATCTTCTGACAGTGAAGACCTAATGCTTTCTGTATTTACTTTCTCCACTTGGTTCTGATTATCTATCAAGCCTCCATTTTGGCTTTCACTTTCTTGCTGGTTCTCATTGTTGCTTATACCTCCATACTGGCTTTCACATTCTACTTGATTTAGATATATCTGCTTTTGGCTTTCACTTTTCCAACTGTTTTGAGTTGGGCTTGAGTTTCTACAGGTTTGAATGCTATTAGATTGGGATGCCATTGTCTTGGAAGCTTAACTTTGGTGAGGATAGTCTCTGCTCTGGTAAACCAAAAAACCAAAAACACTTTTAACATTAGTTTTACAGTCAAATAAAAAGCGACTGGTCATTAGCATATAATTGCGCAACAATCTAACTGCCCGGCTTTTATGTTGATAACTGACGCTTATCGTTCAGTTCTCCCGTAATATCTGCCGTGCTATGTTCAGTTCTACAATAACATCTGTTTTGCCATGCTGCATGTTGTCTTCGGTGCCATACACACTTTAGAAATAGTTTGCATTCAGTTTGTAGATAACTATTAATAGAGTTTGATTATCATGTTTCTCCGCCAGTTAAACTGGGCTACTGCATGCGTGTTGCATGATTTGGTTGCTTCGAACCGTTGGTTTTAGAGGCTGCAAAAATTATTAATAATTAGCCTCTCCATAGTTTTCTTGTAAGCTTGAGATATAATACAGAATAGTTTGCATGCGTGTTGCATGATTTGGTTGCTTCGAACTGTAGTTTTTCAGAGGCTGCAAACATTATTAATAATTAGCCTCTCCATTGTTTTCTTGTAAGCTTGAGATACGATATAGAATAGTTTTGTTCGCTGCAATTTCTGTGTGTAGTATTATTAAGAGCTGTGAGTATTTATTTATCGCTGTTTTTTTATTTGCTGTTATTTTTCTATCTGCTGTCATTTTTAATTAACCCACTGGTTCAGTTCTTCTGATTCTTCATTTATGTATTGGCTAATGTTCCGGGTCTTTCTACATAACCCATCATCAGGGATAGTATAATGGTCCTGCAGAAAAACCCTAAATCTTTGACAATACAAAAGCTATGCAGTTGATTTCACACCATGCATGACACATGGATTTGTAATTATAGCAGTCCTCTTTGGCATATTTTCTTTATTAGGTGAACTTTTTTGGAGTTGTTTTTTTCTTTTTAAAACTGAGTAGTAACTAAAAAATCAAATTATCAAATCAAACTTATTATAAATTAGTATCCGCCCAAATTTCTGATTTTGAGGAACCAACAACACCTACATAACTTGATTAAAATGCCTCTTATATCAACCATTAAATATATATAAACAATCCTATATATAGTTATTAATATTTAGGTATCTTGTATACATTTACTAAAATATTGGAAAAATATAAATATGAAGTTTTTTATTATTTTACAATAAAACACATAACATCAAATATATGTGGAGAAAACTCTTTCGAAAGAAAAAAACCCTACACTCTAAAAGTCTGAACAATGTATTATCTATAAACAATGGTTACAATACACTTGTAGTGCAATTTTCTATAAGAGTGTGTTTGTGTTATAATTTTGGAGTAAATTTAATAGAATAACAATATCTCAACACAATTTCATCATACTCCAAAACACACAAGTTCTCAATATATAAGAGCTTACAATGCATAAATTAGACAAATAATGGAGTAAATTTGACAACATAACAGTATCTCAATACAACTTCATCCTACTCCAAAACATACAAGTGCTCACTATATAAGAGCTTATAATGCATAAATTAGACATTTCTAAGTCAATTGCTAAAGGTTCAAAATGCAACATGGAAAGTGCCAAAACCACTGTGCACGCATAATGGTAAGTTTCTAATTTTCACAAAACCTACACATGCAAAACCCGCAAACTCAACACAGAAATAGAAAATCCTTCATGCACAACTCCACATGGGGTAAAAACAAATTCTGAACTTCGACAACATAAAAGTGGTCTTTATGTTTTGAATTTCAAAATGATGTAAACTAATGAAATGTAGAACTTTTGATGAATTTCCTCTAACTTTTCATATTTAAAAAAAAATTGTTTTCATTACTTTTTATCAATTTAAAAACAAATTTTGGAAAGCTGAAAATTTCTAAAAAAAGTGACTACATGGTTGTAATTGAAAAAACTTCATTTCTCTCTAATTTATTTATCCAAATAAGTAACTTCAATATTTGCAGCATGGAAAAAAAAAATCAAATTTTGATGTATATTTTTCTCGTAATAACGTTTTAAAGTCAAACTTGTTAGAATTCAACAGTTTTCATGGGCCCTCAACTATTGTCTATTTTTTTAATTATTTTCAAATTTAAACAAATTATACCCTTTTGAAGAAGACTCTCTCCTCTTGTGCCCCATATATTTTTAAAAAAAATTTAGTATGTTTTACTAATTTTTTAAATTTCTAATCAACCTCTTTTTTAACTTTAACAACCTATTTGCATTATTTTAAAAATAAAATATATTAAAAAAAATTAAAATATTAAAAAAAATACAGATTTGGATTTACCACTCCGAGCCCTACAAAATTTTATTTTTAGTTTTTGCAGAAAAATCACTCTAATTGAAGAAATACTTAGTTGAAGTTGAAAGTTTTAGAAAGTTTTGAAAAAAACTGAGTTGGCTACCAATTAGGATGCCACATAGACAGTTTCTATAGAAAGGGTTTCACTTGAAACCCTTTCTATAGAAACCTCGCACATTAAAAATTCCAATTTCAAAGCCAATTTCAAAGTACGAAAATAATTTTTTTTTTTTGGGGATTCAGGCGAAACTTATTCGGCCAAAACCCTATGTGCCATGTGGTTTCGGTCGAATCCTATTAGATCAAAATGTTTCTGGTCAAAAATATTTCGCTCGGAACTATTTATTTGGTCAAAAGTGTGACACAACTTTGTGCTTTTATCTCATGTACATTCAACTTTCTGACTTGAATCCTCTTTGAAAATAGAAATTGTTAAGTTGTAACTCACAAGACAATGTGAGATAATTAGCAATATTAAATATTTAAAAAATTAATGCTACAAAAAAATCAAAGGTTGAGAAACCTTTTCCTAACATTCTCCCACTTGTCAAACACCTTTGAAGAGTCAATGTAAGTAATAAGATTTAACTACTAGAGGCTGAGAGGACTAGACTCCAAACACCATCTAAACTTCTCTGTGCTCACTGGCTTTGTCAATACATCTGCAACATTCATCAGGGTTTCAACCTTCTCCAACTTCACCTTTCCATCTTCCACCATATCATGAACAAAATAAAATTGAACATCAATGTGCTTTGTTCTAGCATGGAAAGCAGAATTCTTCGCCAAGCAAATGGCACTCTGACTGTCACAATAGATAGTGATCTATCCTATATCAAGCCCAACATCTGAACACAAATGCTTAAGCCAAATGGCTTCCTTACAAGCATGAGTATCTACCATGTATTTTGTTTCTTTCGTGGACAAGGTGACTATAACTTGTTGCTTACTCATCCAACTAATGGAACCACCAAACATCATGAATACATATCCACTAGTGAATCTTCTGCTATCAATATCTCCTTCCCAATCAGAATCCACAAACCCATGAATACAAACTAAATGTTGAGGTCCAATAGGATAACCATGAAAATATGGGGCATACTCAGAAGTACCCCTCAAGTATCTAAATACTCTCTTAACTACATCCCAATGCACCTGTTTAGGATTAGCCATAAAATGACTCAGGACTCCCACTACTTGGGAAATGTCTGGCCTCATATAGACCATAACATACATTAAATTTCCTACAACACTATCATATGGTACTCTGGTCATGTCCTCCATCTTAGAGGGAGACTTTGGGCAATCCTCTATAGAAAGATTCATCATTTGCAACATAGGAACAACTAACTGTCTGCAAGCTATCATGTTGAATCTCTCCAACACTACATTACCATACTTACTCTAGGTTGACCAAGGATTTTTTTTAGCTTTGTCTCTTCTGATATCCACCCCGAAGATATAACAGGATGCACCTAAATCCTTTATTTCAAACTATGATGACAATTAGGACTTCAAATCTGAAATCAAACTTTTATCTTTTCCAACAAATAGCATATCACCAACATCCAGTGCAATGATGAGAAAATGATCATTAACAATTTTGTATTAAACACAATGATTAGATTTAGATCCCAAAAACTCCAAACTCAACACAAAGGTGTCAAATTTCTAGTACCACATCCTAGGAGATTTCTTAAGACCATACAAAGAAATTTTCAACTTGCATACAAGATTTTCTTTACATTTAACCATGCACTATTTAGGTAGTGACATATAGATTTCTTCCTCCAAGTCACCATGAAGGAAGGTTGTTTTCACATCCATCTACTCCACTTCTAAATCATATGTTGCTGCTAGTGATAATAGGAATTGAATAGATGTCAGCTTTGCAATAGGAGAGAATATCTCACCATAATCTATCCCCTCTACTTGTGAATAACCCTTCATGACCAACCTTGCTTTATGATTCTCAACATTGCCATCAAGACCAAATTTTTTCTTGAACACCCATTTGCAACCAACAAGTTTTCATCCTTTAGATAAGGGCACCAAATCCCATGTGTCATTTTTTTTCAATTCAACCATCTCCTCATCCATGTATTTCATCTAGGAATATGAATCACTCATACCCATAGCCTCTTGCATAGTCCTTGACTCATCAACATTAGCAATCAAAGAAAAAATACAATTTAAATCCAATAAAGAATAACCAAACTTATTAAGTTGTCACCTATCTTTTGTAGACCTCCTTAATTGTTGAGGTTTAGGTTCTACTTCTTCTTCATAACTTTCAAATCTTCTCAAGCTCTCCTCATCATCAAGTTCATTATGGGATTTAGGTTCAACTTTCTTGGGGTCATGAGGAAGCCGAACTACATATTTCTTTTGTTCTTTTGTAGGCTGCAAAGCAGTGGAAGAAGGTTTCATCTCTCTGAAGATAACACTTTGACTATAGAGAACCTTTTCAGCCACTGAATCCCAAAGCTTGTACCCTTTCAAACCAATACCATATCTGATGAAGATACACTTGACAACCTTGTTTTCCAACTTCAACCTTTTCTCCCTTGGCACATGAGCATATGCTTCACAACCAAACACATGAAGATGTATCAATGAGGGATTTTTTCCTGACCACACCTCCATAGGTGTCTTATCAACAAGAGCTAATGTAGGAGATTTATTAACCAAATAGCAAGCAGTGGCAATAGCTTTAGCCCAAAATTTTTGTTCAAGGCTAGCTGCACTTAGCATACTCCTAGCCCTCTCCATCAACATCATATTCATCCTCTCCGCAACTCCATTTTGCTGAGGGGCATATGGAGTTGTCTTATGCATTTCAATCCCATGTTCTTTATAAAACATCAAAATCTACGAAACAAAACTCACCAGCATTGTCAGTCCTCAAACACTTAATATTCCTACCAATTTTATTTTCTACCAAGGTCTTAAACTCTTTAAGCTAATTGAAGACTTCAAATTTACTTCTAAGAAAATAAATAAATGTCCTACTATAACCATCTATGAAAGAAACAAAATATACAAATTTTGATAACGAAAGAACATTTACAAGACCAAGAAAATCAAAATGCACACAGTCCAAAACTCTAGAAGATTTGTGAGAATTGTGATAAAACTGAAGACAATTTTTCTTTTCATAGACACAATGTCCACAAAAATTGAACTCAAGATTACAATAATCAAACCCCTCCATAAGGCATTTATTTTTCAGGGTTCTTAAACCCTTTTCACCAATGTGAACAAGTCTTTGGTGCCAAAGCAATGTCTTCTCAACAGGTAACTTCATCTCCAAAGAATGAGCACGCTTGGGTACCCAAAAAGCACGACTATCGAAAGTGGATGCAAACTTTCTTCTTTGTTGTTGGTTGCAATAGTGAGGATAGTGACTCAAAATTATTTTTCTTTTCCACAAAAGAACTATTGCAATGAATTGTGCATACATCCAACTAAAACAAAGTGCCTATTTGAACACCCTTAACAAGCACCACAACCCTTTTCATCTTGCATCCTCCATTCAAGAAGATAACTTGCACAGCCACATCATTCAACTTGCTTATAGAAAGAAGGTTCTGTACCAAACTAGGGATATGCAGGACACCATCGATCCCATTCACTCTACCATCTAGGAATCTTATCTTGACTCTTCCTCGGCCAACAATATTTAAGTGAGAGTCATCACCTAGGTACACCTTCCCACACTTAAAAAGCCAATCTCAATGCAAAGTCACGTGGAAAGAAGCACTAGATTCTATCAGCCACACATCTTGTGATGCATGCATTTCCAAGGCAGTGACAAAGGCATTTGCATCATCCTAAGAGGAATTACCAAATTTAAAATCAATAGAATATCTTCTTTTTCTTCTTTTTCTCCTCCTTACAATCTTTGCGGAAGTGACCAAATTTTCTACAATTCCAACATTTTACCTTTGTCTTACTAGGAGACTTAGATCTCCCACGAGATTTGGATTTTGAATTCTCTTGCTTCATGTTCTTCTTTTTTCCTTTTTCTCTTTTTCTTCCTCGAACCACTAGAGCCTTGTTATATATTTTAGAATATTTTCTCCACATCTCTTTAGATAGAAATGATGCAACCACTTCATCCATCTTAAAGTTGGTAATGGTGCTTCCAATGACCATGAAAAGATGGTCCCATGAGTCCATTAGCGAATACAAAAAATTCATACAACGATCCTCCTCCATTTTGACACCAATAAAGTTCAATTGGGAAACAAGCATGTTGAATGCATTTAGATGATTTGCGATAGATCCTCCTTCCTCCATTCAAAGAGAATACATCTTCTTTCATAGGAACAACTTATTTACCAAGGATTTAGCTTGATAAATTTGAGTGAGTTTCTTCCAAAGAAGTGCAGTAGTATTCTCTTCATGAACATTTAGAAGTACTGAATCAACTAAATGGAGTCTTATTCGACCCTTAGCCTTCTAATCCATCAGATCCCAATCTTCTTTTTTCATGCCTATTGACATATTTCTACAAACAATTATCCACAAGTTGTGGTCTACAAGCATGTCTTCCATCTTGAGCTTCCACAACACAAAGTTGCCTCTGTTAAACTTCTCTATCTCAAATCTAGTAGATGTGCTTGCCATATCTTCTTGCAACAGGGTCAACACAATTTTTTGCAACAGGCTCCCACTCAAATAAGATTAGTACAAAAAACCCTTTAACCTATAATAGGAAACAAATGTGATCAAGATCTGAAAGGAAGTCAGGTATACGAAAAAGCTTCCAACACTAATCTATTAGAGGAGAGAATATGCAAATTTCAATATTTTCAAACCCTTATTCAATTATAATAAAGAAGATGCACATAATAGGTAAAGATAAACAATGTCAGAGATCTAATAAAAACACATAACACCAAATATACATGGGGAAAACTTTTTTGGGAGAAAAAAACCCCACACTCCAAAAGCTTAAACAATGTATTATCTATAAACAATGATTACAATACACTTGTAGTGCAAGCTTCTATAAGAGTTTGTCTATATTACAATTCTAGAGTAAATCTGGCAGCATAATGATATTTTAACACAACTTCATCATACTCCAAAATAATTAAGTGCACAATATATAAGAGCTTACAATGCATAAATTAGAAAATTTTAAATTAACTTCCAAAGGTTGAAGATGCAACATGGAAAGTGCCAAAACCACTGCATATGCATAAAGTAAGTTTCCAATTTTCACAAAACTTTCCTTCATGCACAAAATACCTTCATGCACAACTCCACCTATAAATTCAACTTTCCAACTTGACTCCTCTTTGAAAATAGAAATTGCAATTTGTAACTCACAAGACAATGTGAGATAATTAACAATATTAAATATTTAAAAAATAAATGCTACAGAAAAATCAAAGGTTGAGACACCTTCTTTTCCTAACATCTTGTGTTCTTTTTTAATGTCATTGTAGAATACCTCATGTGGGAGTAATTAGTTATATTATTAATTTTTTAATAATATTATAAGTGGTGTATTTAAGAATAGTTACACTATAAAATATATCTATTAATATTTAATTACACAGATGAATGTCCAAATTTGATGATCATATAATCATATTTAAATAATAATGATGTAAATTGTAATTAAAATTTTAAAAAGATTATATTATACAAAAACAAAAGTTTGAATATGTACAATCAAAATATATCTTAAGTCGTAGACTAAATAATTTTTTATGGGGCCTCTATAATTAATCTTCAAATCTCTAGTGCTAGATGTATTTTAAGGGTAGGGGCTTCCTAAAATATTTTAGTAGGTGTTGATAAGATGTTGTATAAGAGTGAATTTACACCCCATGTGAAAATCCCCTTTTTTCCTTTATCCACCTTAGAAAACCAAGTTCAGAGGCTTAATTCCACCTAAGCTCACTGCTTGCATCACACTTGGCGCTTGTTTTGAGTGTCGGTGGAGGCGTTTTTGTCAGGGATACTCGCACGACGTGCTTACATCCCTGATAGATTTCCGCATATGGAGCCTGTAGAGGCGTTACACTTTCTATTAAAGGTTGATTTGTAATACCCTCCTCAGCTGACCGACCCGAATATGGCCATTTCTCTTCATCTCTTCAAATTCATCCCTTGAACTAGCATTCCATCTTCTACACCTCTCCCCTCTCCCTTTACACATCTCTCTAAGAACTTCTTCACTCCATTCACAAGCTCTAAGCAACTTCTTCACCATATCTTCAAGCTCCAAACACTTTACACTTCACAGTAGCAACATCAACACTCCACCACTTTAGTAGAGCAAGTGTAGAACAAACACCATTGCAACAGAGACTTGAGTTCCTCTCATTTTCTCCCCCATTAGCCTTGAGCGCTCTTGGTGGAGGTGGTAAGCTTTCACTCCTTTCCTCTATTACTTGTTTGAGTAGCATAACACTGTTTTGTAGTGCTTTAAGTGTTCTTTACTTCATTTCTACTTTTCTCTCTATCTATCTGCCTGTCCGTGGAGGTGGGAACACCAAAATAGGGTCTGACTGAGGCAGGCCCCTATACAGCCACCCAACAATTTTTTTCTCCCTCTTGTGTGCAGGTATTGAAGAAACCCATGAGCTCGAAGCTTCATTATTCACACTGTTGTAAGTATTTCCTTCTTTTCTTCTCCTTATCCTCATCATTTATTCTTTACTTTACTTCAGTTCTACCACTTTATTGCATTATGTCATTTTCCTACATTCTGTCAATTCTCAGTAATCAAATTGCTAGTTGTTGCTTAGGAATTTTTTGAGACATTTTCGTTCTCTGGTCTGTACGAGATTCTAGTGTGCCTCTAGGACTCCAGCGCGCCGCACTGTTGTTCATTTTCTATGCTGTTGTCCTTTAGCCGAGAGCTTGACAATTTGTCTAGAAAATCTCTATGACCTACTCTTTTAGATTCTAAAACTCTCGCCATTGTTTCATTGAGGTAGTATAAGGAAGTTCACCCCATGAGGCTCTTTGAATGAAGAGAACTCATGAGTAGCGAATCCCCCTATATTACATTTTGGTGAACCCAACGTGAAGAACAATGTTCTTCGAAAAACTAGGAATTTATTTACCCCTACTTGGTGGGGTGATGACTTTTGACTTGGTGCTCGAAATTTAGAACCGTTTGCACTATTGGAAAGTTCTCCTAGAGAACTAGTTGAGTCCCTAAAATACAAGTGCCTTCAACAATTGAATTATAGGGACTGACACAAGTCCCAACCTCAAATTCCATTCTAGAGACCTCCAAAAATGCAAATTACTAGTTCATAGAAAATACCGAAAAGATTATAATGGATTTAATATCTTCCTTTATTAGTTCTATATCTAATTTTGTTTAAAATATTAATGTTGTTCCATTTAATGCATGTGATGGTGACTTGGATTTTCCTATGTCACTTGATATATATGATCCTTCTCACGAATGTCCTCTTGCTTTGGAGGATATTTTTTTGCAAGAAGATGAAATAATCAAGATACTTTTCTTAATATTAATCTACCTTCTACTCATTCCAATGCACTTTCTTCTAGGGATGATGCATTTGTGGAGGATGAATCTTTTCTCCATTCCAATGTACTCTCTTCTAGAGATGATGCATTAGTGAATAGTGAATCTCATTTTTGTCCGGATGCACTCTCTTCTAGAGATGGTGCATTAGAAAACAATGAACCTCCTTCCACATTTGATTCTCCCTAGATCAATGTTGAGAACGTTTCTTCAAATAATTATTCCACATTTGATCCTATTTGGATTGATGTTGAGAATATGCATTCAAATAATTGTTCTACTAGTTGTGATGATTCTGTAAATGTAGTCTATGTCTCTACTTCCCCTCAAAGGCCTAAGAGAGTGATCATTCATGTGACTCCAGCTAGTTCTTTTTCTAAAAGGGTTTGTTCTATTAATGGTGTTTGAAAGGAAATAGGAAAGAGCAATGGAAAGTACTAATAAAGAGCAATAGTTTGAAGGAAAGAGATTACCAAATAAATTGAAGTAGCCAAACCAAGCACCACCAAAGCAAGAGAGACACAAGAATTTGTTAAGGGGAAAAAACAAGAAAAAACCCCAATATTATGAATGGAGAAAAAATGCCTAAAGAATAATACAAAGAGAGAGAGCTTTTAGCCTTAGCTTGCTTGCATGAGTCTTAAAGAATGAGAGGAGAGGCACCTCAATAAGTAGAGGTGAGAAGAAGGAGTTATAATGTAACTCCCAACTCAATGAATGCCACCATTCATCTATGTGTGTGCAAAGTGTCACCTCTTAAGGAGGTGGTTACAAATATTCCTTAATAAAGGAATTAAAAAATAAGTTATCCTCACACATGTGTGAGATGACAAAAAGACAAAAGACTTGTAGGGATTCCTTTGGAATATTCTTACAAGTTAATAAAAAATTACAATTAAAGAATAACCTTTACCAAGTAAAGATTAATCTTCTAACATCCCCCCTTAAGCTTTACTTGGGGAGGTTACATCAAACCCTTCAATGGGTTGTAATCCAAGATTTTTACAATGGAAGAGAAATTTATCTTTACAAAGAGCTTTGGTGAGAATATCTGCAACTTGATCTTCACCTTTACAATACAAAAGAGAAATTTGCTTGTCTTCAATTTGCTCTCTAATGAAATGATGTTGAAGAGCAATGTGCTTGGTCCTTGCATGAAAAATTGGATTCTTTGCCAAAGCAATAGCACTTTGATTATCACAATATAAAGGAGTAGGATCCTTTGGAGGTAGACCCAAGTCTTCAAGTAATCTTCTTAACCATAATGCTTCTTTAGATGCATTTGTACAACCTTTATATTCAGCTTCTGTAGAACAAAGAGAAGTAGATTGTTGTTTCTTACTATTCCATGAGATTGCACCTGATCCAACAAAGAAACAATAACCACAAGTGGATCTCCCATCATTGGGATCACCTCCTAAATCTGAATCAGTATAACCCTTTAAAGAAAAATCACAATTTGCATCATAAAAAAGACCAAGATTAAGAGTACCTTTAACATATCTTAAAATTCTTTTTGCAACTTTAAAATGAGTTTGTTGTGGTTTAGACATAAATCTAGAAACCAATCCAACACTATAAGAAATATCAGGTCTAGTAAGAGTTAGATAATTTAAACTTCCTACTAATTGCCTATATAAAGTAGGATCAACAAAAGGAGTTTCCATATCAACCATTAATTTAGTTCCTAATTCACAAGGAGTAGAAACACACTTTGCATCATTCATTTTAAATCTATCTAAGAGATCTTGAGCATATTTATGTTGAGAAATAAAAATACCTTTAGGTGTTTGCCAAATTTGCATACCCAAAAAATAATGTAATAGGCCTAAATCAGTCATTTGAAATTGTTGATTGAGTTGAGACTTAACATCACTAATCAAATTGTTAGAACTAGAAGTGATAATTAAATCATCAACATATAAAATAATAATCACAATATCATCTTCACTATGCTTAATATATAAATTTGGATCATTTTTACTTCTAATGAAACCTTGAGATAGAAAGAAAGCATTGATCTTTGAATACCATTCTCTAGGAGATTGCTTTAAACCATATATTGATTTCTTCAATTTGCAAACAAGATTTTCATTACCTTCCTTAATGAAACCCAAAGGTTGAGACATATAAATTTCTTCATGTAAATCACCATTTAAAAATGCACTTTTAACATCCATTTGATGAATAGGCCAATGCATATGAGAAGCTAAAGCAAGAACTAATTTAATGGTTGGCATCTTAGCTACTGGAGCAAATGTTTCATTATAATCTAATCCTTCAACTTGAGAAAAGCCCCTAGCAACTAATCTAGCTTTAAACTTGCTAACTTCATTATTTGCATTAACCTTAGTTTTATACAACCATTTGCATGAAACAAGATTCTTACCTTGAGGTAATGGAACTAAATCCCAAGTATTATTAGCAATTAAAGTATCATATTCTTCTTGCATAGCCTTTTGCCAATGAGGTTGATCTTTAGCTTGTTCATAAGTTTGAGGATCATTTGAATTCATAATGTTAGACATCAAAGCATAATTACAATAATTTTCCTTTCTTCTTTTAGGTGGATTTTTAGCTAAATAATCCTCACTTTCTTGCAACAAATTTTTAAACCATTTTGGCATTCTTTTAGATGTAGGAGTATCATCACTAGAAGAAGAATCATGAGTAGAATTTCAACATTTTCATCATCACTATCACTATGAGTAAGAGATGCATTAGGAGGGTTAAGAGGAGTGTCAACTTGAGGATTATCCTCCACAACAATAACTTTATTTTGAGAAGAATCAATATTATGCACTTTAGAACAATCATGAACACCATTTTCAGCAATGCATACATCTCTAGCAACTTTAACTTTGTTAGTAAGAGGATTATAAACTCTATAAGCTTTAGAATGTTCATCATAACCAACAAAAATATGATAAGAAGATTTAGCATCTAATTTTTGCCTCTTTTGTTTAGGTTTGTGAACATAAGCAATTGAACCAAAAATCCTTAAATGCTTAAGATTGGGCTTCCTACCAGACCAAGCTTCTTCAGGAGTTATATCCTTTAAAGCTTTAGTAGGAGTCCTATTGATAATGTAAGTAGCACAAAACATAGCTTCTGCCCAAAATTTATAAGACATATTTTTAGCATGTAACATACATCTAGCCATTTCAACAATAGTTCTATGCTTCCTTTCCGCTACACCATTTTGTTGAGGTGTATAGGGAATAGTTAGCTCATGCTTAATACCAAATGTTTTCAAATAACTATTAAAAGCATTGTTCACATATTCTTTTCCATTATCAGTTCTAAGAATTTTAAGTTTAAAACCAGATTGCCTTTCAACAAATTTATGAAATTCAGAAAATATATCAAGAACTTGATCCTTACTATGAAGAAAATAGATCCAAGTTCTTCTAGAAAAATCATCAACAAAAGTAAGTGCATACCTTGATCCTTGGATGGAGTTATTCTCCATGGGTCCCAAAAGGTCACTATGAACTAGGTGCAACTTATGAGTTGCCCTCCATGATTGACCATGTGGAAAGGGCTCCCTATGCATCTTACCACTCATGCATCCTGTGCATACAATTTTAGATGGAACAATACTAGGCAATCCATCTACCATATTAAGCTTTTGCATTAAAGCAATATTGTTAGCATTTATATGACCAAGTCTTTCATGCCAAACATTGAAATCAATGGTAGATATTAAAGAGCATCTAGATTGAGCAAACTCATAAAATTTGAACAAATTATCATTGTCTAATTTAGCATTAGCAATGACCTTGTTTTGTTTTGGATCAATAACATAGCACATATCTTTGTAAAATTCTATTTTATAATCTTGACAAAGCTTAGCAACTGAAAGCAAGTTAGTCTTTAATTCAGGAACATATAAAACATCATGCAATTTACCATTAGGAACATTCACATCTCCAATTGCTTCTACTTTACAAGTATGATTATTAGCAAGTTGAAGAGGAACATTAGATATATCAGGTTGCATAGACTCAAAAACTTCTTTATGTGAAGTAACATGTTGAGATGCACCTGAATCAATAACCCATTCAAGAGGTTGAGAAACATTAGAACTACAAGTAAAAGCACGTCTAGATTGATTTGCATTATTTTGAAACTTATTATTATTAGGTTTATTTTGTTGTTGATTATTTTGCTTCATAGGCTTTTTCTCATTTTGCTTTTTAAAACAAGTGTTTTGCCAATGACCATCCTTATTACAATAAGTGCAATGTGGTTTCTTAGAAGAGTTAAACTTTCTAGGATCATTGCCATTATTATAATGAGGTTTGGAATTATAATGTTGTTGTTTAGAATGAGGTTTAAAATTTTGCTTATGATTAGACAAGAAAACATGTTCATTAGACTTAAGAGTACCAAACTGAATTAACTTAGCCTCTTCTTGTCTTAATAAATCACGAAAAATATCATAAGTTAATTGAGTAGCTAAAGAAGGAATAGCTAATTGAGCATGAATATTAGTAATGAATTGCTGAAATTGTCTAGGAAGACACTTTTTAAGAATAAGATGAATTAATCTAAGATTATCTAATTTAACTCCTAAACCATCCAATTGACTATTTAAAGCATCAAATTTCAATAAAAATTCATCCATAGATTTAAAATCAGAATACCTCAAATCTTCAAGTTGATCTTGAATTTGAATTTTTCTTGATTCATTTGTACTATCATAAATTGTTTTGAGTTTGTCCCATGCTTCATAGGCAGTTGTACATGTCCCAATGTGAACATAAAGTTCGGGTGACATGGAGATACCTATGAGGCCAAGGGCTTCTTCATTTTTGAGATTCTATTTTTTGATTTCATCTTTGGATGCAGATGAACCTAGTTTAGATTTAGGATCTGTAGCTACATCTAAAAGATGTTTAAAACGAAAAATGAAACAAATATGAGTTTTCCAAGAATGATAGTTAGAACTAATTAATTTAATTTCAGGAATTAAAGTTGACATTGCAAAAATATTGAAATGCACAAATTAAAATTTTAAGAAATATGGCAACCCAAAAAAAAAAAATTAGCCCTCTATAAATAAAATTAAGGTCTTCAAAACATACGCCCTTTTGTTCTAAAATAAAATTTGTAACTAAAAATAATAATTATAAATTTTTTATTTTTCTAAATTACTATAAAGAAATAATAATAATGTATAAGAAAAATTATAAAATTAAAATGGCTATATATAAAGAACTTATAAATTTAATATATGTATTTTTTTATCAAAAACTATAAATTTTTAAAAGATTAAAAGTTTTAATTTAAAAAGGTTATATTAAAAAAGAAAATGCCATTTCTTTAAAACTTACCTACCCCACGAAATGAGAAGGGAGACTTTTTAAAAAACTTTTATCTCTAAAAATAATTTATCTACACATAATGAAAAGGTAAGAGTTATCAACTAACTATGGCTGAGTAAAAAAAAATTATTGGACATATTTTGAAAAAAGTGTTGAATATTTAAACTTCAATTATTAAAAAATAAGATTTAAAAATAAATGAGCGGGGAGGATTGGCGTGATTTTTTTTAAAAGAAAATTTAAGTTCTATTTTTTTGAAAACTTAACGAAGGGTGCAGCTTAAGGAAAAAAATAGCGCAACACACAGAGAGCCACGGGTGAGGCAGGGTGGAGAGAAAGAGTCGCTAGGCAAATTCTGAAAGGCGTGTAGCCTCAAGGGTGGGCAAAACTCAAAAGAAAGATAAAATAGTGTTTTTTTTTATAACTTTTGAAATTTATTTTTTTGGTATTTAGTATTATAGTGAAAAAAAACTACAAAGGGCAGAATTAAAAGGAGATAAGAATTTTTAAATTGTGTTTTTTAGATTTTGATATTTTAATCAAATAAATCAAAATGAGGGTTTTGATTTATATATTTATTTTTTAAAAAGAGATAGATATAGTTGATTTTTTGAGATTTAAAAATTAAAAATTCTACAAAAGCTCAAAAAACAAATTGATTTTTTAAAGAAATTTCAACATGCAAATAATAACATGCAGAATTTTTTTTACAGATTTGCAAAAAAGCAGATTTGTCTTTTTCTAAAAAAGTTTTTGAACTAGAGTTAGATCCTAAAAAAATTGATTTTTTTGACAAAATGTAAAATATAGTAATTTTTTTAACAAATTTAGCCTGATATTGTAAAAAAATTACAGATCTAAAAAAATTGAAATATAACCTCTTTATTGAGGGTTTCTAAAAAAGATTCAAAGTATTAAATATGCATGCAAAACAAATAGATTTGAAATTTTAAATGAAGGACTTAGAAATCTTTAAATAAGGAACCCTGCACAGGGGTTAGAAAAAAAAATGATTTTTTTACAAATCTAATATACAAATTTGTATAAATTATAGAAATAAATAAACTTTAAATTGGAAATTGAAAAATAAGATAAACCCTTATTGGGTTTTCTAAAATCTTGCAAGATATACAAATAGATTTAAGAACAAATTATTTAAAATCTAAACAATAGGAAACTAAGATTCCCGCACAAAAAAAAGGTTAGAAGACAAAAAAAACAACCAAGATTAGGCACTAGCTCTTCTTCTCTTTGAGAGTGTCTCTAATAGTGTGCTGAAAACTCTGGTAAACCTTCAACAATGTAGCTCACAAAATATTAGTAATACTAAGCTCTGATACCATGAAAGGAAATAGGAAAGAGCAATGGAAAGTACTAATAAAGAGCAATAGTTTGAAGGAAAGAGATTACCAAATAAATTGAAGTAGCCAAACCAAGCACCACCAAAGCAAGAGAGACACAAGAATTTGTTAAGGGGAAAAAATAAGAAAAAACCCCAATATTATGAATGGAGGCAAAATGCCTAAAGAATAATACAAAGAGAGAGAGCTTTAGCCTTAGCTTGCTTGCATGAGTCTTAAAGAATGAGAGGAGAGGCACCTCAATAAGTAGAGGTGAGAAGGAGTTATAATGTAACTCCCAACTCAATGAATGCCACCATTCATCTATGTGTGTGCAAAGTGTCACCTCTTAAGGAGGTGGTTACAAATATTCCTTAATAAAGGAATTAAAAAATAAGTTATCCTCACACATGTGTGAGATGACAAAAAGACAAAAGACTTGTAGGGATTCCTTTGGAATATTCCTACAAGTTAATAAAAAATTACAATTAAAGAATAACCTTTACCAAGTAAAGATTAATCTTCTAACAGTGTTTCATTTGATAGTGACTCTCCCGATCTCTCTATGGCTCCCTCTGATAGAGCGGTAGCCCATACTTATTAGAATAGAATGAATAAACAATCTAGTCTTCCTTTGGCTCCTAAACCTACAACTAAATCACCTAGTGATTACGATTTTGTCGAGCAACCTCGGGTTACTCTGGATAAGATATCGTCATGGGACTTGCTTCATTCTACTTTGGTTTATCAAGGTATGCTTCAAGAAGCCTTGCAAAAGATCCTCTTGCCTCCTTCCGCTAGGCCGATGGATGCTAATGCGTTGATGGCGTGTATTCATGTGGATTCATCGAATATTACGTTCTATCCGCAAGAGCTCCCACCTCTGAAAGTACAAATGCAAGTGGATCCTCTAATGATCATAGTTAACAATAATAAGATTGGCATTAGAAGTACTCTCATTGACGCTGGTTGGTGCTCAATGTATGTAGCATTGATCTATTGTCTAAAATTAATATTGATTCATCTTCTATTAATGCTTCTTCTATTGACATTTGTGGGTTCAATAATGTTGGGTGACAAGCTCTAGGCACAATCGTATTACCTTTGCAACTTGGACCCATTACTGTACCTACCATTGTATATGTTATGGCAGAAAAGTTACCTTATAACTTTCCTCTTGGTAGACCATGGATTCATGCTATGGGTGTAGTCTTGTCTATCTTGAATAAATCTATTAAGTTCATTTGTAACAATCGAGTAGTCACAGTTAAAGTTGACCCTGATGCTATGCACTTATGTGAGATGGCAGCTGTTGGTCAAATTTTAGTTGTGCCTACCCTTATTCCTTCAGTGTATTCCAATGTGTCGATGTTTACTCTAGCGGTACCTACTACAAAGGATACTCTTGAGATAAATGTCCCTGAAGAAGATCCTTCTGAAGCAAGGAGTCCTAAGTGTGCTCCTTCTACCTCTTCTCAAAGGAATGCATGCCTTGGTGATGATTGGGGTTCTTTAGACTTTACAAATTACTTCATTAAGGAATATAAAGTTGACCTAATCCACTTAGACCTTTTGATAACATCACCCACACCTGCTATCAAGGATGGTCATTCTTTTGTATCGCGGGGTAAGGTGAATGCAAATTGTAATGTTTTTGGTGTTGATCCTCCTTCCGAGGAAAATTATCACACTTATGTTAAAGAGGATGATGTTGGCAGTCCTTTCAAAGAGGTTGATAGTGATCCCGTAGGAGAGTGTGATCCTCCTTGCTGGACTAATGCTCTCTATGGAGATCCTCCTCCTTTTTCTTCTATCTTCATATCTCCTTCTTGTGAGCAGTCAAACTTTTCTCCATAAGAGAAAGGTTTGCTTCTTGCTCATTCTTTATCTAAGCAAGAGTGTATTTTGTTGCAACTTCTAAAAGCCCACTTAATCGCTCTTACTTCTCCTACATGCAAGAAATCTCATGAATATGATAAACATTCTTTTTGTGTATACCATCGAGTGCCTAGCCATTCCACTAGTGAATGTAAGGCCTTAAAGGAAAAAATACAACAACTTCGTGATTTAGGTTCCATAACTCTCGTTTGATTGATGCACTTGCCTCTTCTTCACATGAGAAGTGATATCGAGGTTTACCTCTATCCTGTTCTAAGTATTTTGCATGGTTCTCCTCCCCTGTACGCTGGGGGAAGTGATAACTTGTTCTGGAGATGTGTGTCCTTCTTAGAGGAGCCCCTCTCTTCTTCTTTATATCTTTCAAATAAAACATCCCTTGAGTGGACCCCTTTTCTCTTTTGAAGGGTTCCCGAGGGAGCTCTTTGAAAGCTTTTCCTCTCGAATGAATTCATCAACGTCTTGCTTGGGGGAAGCCTGACTAGACCTATTTCACAACTTGGTGTCTAGCTTGGGGGAAGCCCAACTAGATCTATTTCATATCTTCACGTCTAGCTTGGGGGCAGCCTGACTAGACCTCACCTTTCAAACAACGCATCCCTTGAGTGGACCCCTCTTCTTTTGAAGGGTTCCCGAGGGACCCCTTTGAAAGTTTTCCAACTTGACGATGGTTTGCATGACTGTTTGCTTACTTGCTTTGTAGGACTGAGAACCTGTAGAGCTCCTTTACATACTAGGTGACACAAGTTGTCCTCCTTGAGTGAGGTTTGTTTTTATCACCTATTTTATGATACAGGTTCTCCTCCTCAAGCGGGGTTTGCTTTTATCACACACTTATTTTGTGGTGCAGTCTCTACTCCTAACTGGGTTTTGCTTTCACCACACACTTTTTGGTGATACAGGTTCTCCTCCTCGAGTGGGTTTTTCTTTTATCACCTCTTTTGTGATACAGGTTATCCTCCTCGAGCGGGGTTTTCTTTTATCACACACTTATTTTGTGGTGCGGGTTTTACTCTTGAGCAGGTTTTGCTTTCACCATGCGCTTTTTAGTGATACGGGTTTTCCTCCTCGAGTGGGGTTTTCTTTTATCACCTCTTTCATGGTAAGGGTTCTCCTTCTCGAGCGGAGTTTGCTTTTATCACATGCTTACTTTGTGGTGCAGGTTGTACTCTCGAGTGGGTTTTGATTTCACCACACGCTTTGTTCATTTCTATCTTTCTCTTCTCTCTTGTATATACTGGATCGAAGATCTACATCTTCATCTTGAGTATATGCTCTTTCTTCAACTTCATAGTTCTACAGAATTATGAAGTCCTCTTTTGACCTTGCACTCTCGGGTTTGCCAGATTGTGGTCTGCATCCTCAATGGTTCAGGTCTGCATTTCTAACCCCATTCTTTCTTGATCTACTTTACTGATCACTCATCAATGTTCGTGCTCGCTAAAGTGGGAGAAAAATGTATAAGAGCGAATTTGCACCCCATGTGCAAATCCCCTTTTTTCCTTTATCCACCTTAGAAAACCAAGTTCAGAGGCTTAATTCCACCTAATCTCGCTGCTTGCATCATGCTTGGTGCCTATTTTGAGCATTGGTGGAGGCATTTCTATTGGGGATGCCCGCATGACACACTTACATCCTTGACAGATTTCCACATATAGAGCTTGCAGAGGTGTTACACTTCCCATTGAGGGTCAATTTCTAATGCCCTCCTTAGCCGACTGAGCCAAATATGGCTGTTTCTCTTCATCTCTTTTTCAAATTCATCCCTTGAACTAGCATTCCATCTTCTACACCTCTCCCCTCTCCCTTTACACATCTCTCTAAGAACTTCTTCACTCCATTCACAAGCTCTAAGTAACTTCTTCACCATCTCTTCAAGCTCCAAACACTTTACACTTCACAACAACAACATCAACACTCCACTTCAGTAGAGTAAGTGTGGAACAAACACCATTGCAACAGAGGCTTGAGTTCCTCTCATTTTCTTTCCCATTAGCCTTGAGTGCTCTTGGTGGAGGTGGTAAACTTTCACTCCTCTCCTCTATTACTTGGTTGAGTAACATAACACTACATTTTGTAGTGCTTTAAGTGCTCTTTACTTCATTTCTACTTTTCTCTCTATCTATCTGGGTATCTGTGGAGGTGGGAACATCAAAACGAGGTCTGACTAAGGCAGGCCCCTATACAACCACCCAATAATTTTTTTCTCACTCTTGTGTGCAAGTATTGAAGACACCCACAAGCTAGAAGCTTCATCATTTGCACGGTTGTAAGTATTTCCTTCCTTTCTTCTCCTTATCCTCATCATTTATTCTTTACTTTACTTTAGTTCTACCACTTTATCACATTCTGTCATTTTCCTACATTCTGTCAATTCTCAGTAATTGGATTGCTAGTTGTTGCTTAGGCATTTTCTGAGACATTCTCATTCTCTGGTCTGTACTAGACACCAACGCGTCTCTGGGACTCCAGCACACCGTGCTGTCGTCTATTTTTTGTGTTGCTGTACTTTGGCTGAGAGCTAGACAGTTTGTCCAGAAAATCTCTGTGACCTGCTCTTTCGGATTTTGAAACTTTTTCCGTTGTTCCATTGAGGTAGTATAGGGTAGTTCGTCCCATGAGGCTCTCTGAACAAGGAGAACTCGTGAGTAGCGAATCCCCCTATATTACAGATGTTTTAAGATTATTTTAAAGTAGTTGGTCCCATAAATTTTGTAGTGTAGTTTAAGCTTAAAAGTTAAGGAAGTTGATGGTCTTATAAATTTTATTATTTTGCATATTCAATTGAGTAGAGTAAATAAATATAAAATAAAAAAATATTAAATGGTAGACATTTAAAAAAATCATATGATTGATAGGTGAGAGGAAAAAAAAACTTAAGCTGGTGGGACAATTTCTATCCCCACCCTAATTGCACCTACCTAAATTTTTGAACCAAAAAATAAAGCTGCTATTATTGAAGAAAAGATTAACAGCATAAAGTTTCCACAGTCCATGATAGTCAAGTGAGCTATCTTTGGATTGAAATTGTGTCAGTTTTTTGTATCAACATTCAGATCATATTATCTCGATGATGGATCATGGAATATGATCTGAAATATTGATACAAAAGACTCACACAGTTTCAATCCAAAAGACAGCTCACATGAAGAAAAGATTCTAATTAATTCTCTAACATGTATTATTTCGTGCAGATGCATCCCACCCCTTCATTATATTTTAGGACAACTCACATGGTATCCTCACTTCCATTTCCCAACCTGGGCTATAAACTCAAAATGTCTCTCCTAGGGCTTCCCTTATGCCTTACATGGCGGACAAAGTAGTGGCGAAAGGAATCAAATGCAATTGCATTGTCAAAGAAGTCTCGACATAGCTGAAAAGGATATTTTCCATCAAAAATCTGGAGATGGAGGTCACGATTATGGAAGTGATTAGTTTGAGAAACTCAACGCTAAACATATCCATGATCGCATTCTTGTTGGCAATTTCCTCTACAATTATGTGGGTCTAACAGGCAGGAAAATGATTGGGAAACTAGCTGCCAGCTAGTTCTTATAATAGCTATGTGTTAAGAACATCCAATCCGCTATTTATAGTAATGACCAGAAGCGCTCCTCTTGAGCTCGTGGAGGAGTTTTTGATTGCAAAGCCATGAATAGAAACAAGGATCTTCGTAGGTGTCTTGCTCTATTCACAGAAAGCCCCATCCTCAAGAAATTTGAACCATTTTAATTTTTTTTTAGGGAGCATCCATATCTGCTTTCGGGTGAGTAGTGGGATCGATTGGAGGCATTGAAGCATGGTTTTCTTTTCCTCAAATCATTATGAATGTGAATCTCTGATGTAGCTTCTTCGAGGACATTTTCTGGAAATTAATATAATAGGGGCTATCTTCTTGGTAACAAAACACACATATATAATCATTTATTATTTGATGAATTGTTTTAATGAATAAGGATTTTTTTGATAAGTAGGAGGTATTTTTCACAGCGTGTCAAATTGTGATATTGCTATCAAGATTCAACCGTGTAGTTTTACGAGTCAAACTCATTGATCCATGTTTCATGAGTAGTGGTTCACAAGAACCCATCTCTCATGATAATGAATGGTCCACTTAGCACTCATTGCATCTAGGTGATGCTCACAGAGGTGAAGCATTGGGCCTTCCCAACAAGTCACCCATCCTAGTACTACTCTAGCTTAAGTGCACTTAACCACAAAGTTTTCCCAAGATTAAGACCACTTAACATAACTACAAATTTTTTTATTTTTATTTTTTTATGAATTAAAAGGATAGCAATACATTGTTCACAAAATAATGGTGGATGGTAAGAAAATAACATTAGAGTTTAAGAAGGATCAAGTTCAAAGCAAAAGATGAAAGCATTTAAAAAAATGCTTGCTCAAACATTAGTAAGAACAAAAAAATTGATAACTAGTAAGAGAAATGCAAATAGGAGGGGGATCATGGTCATTTGGTTTAACCCATACATTAGCAAGGATATAATCACCATCAACAGACTCTAGCTAGTGAGAGAACTCTCCTCCTAGTCTTCATCTATAAGAAGCTAAGCACAATCAAGGGATATAGTTGGCTCTAGATAAGGGAGCTTGCCAGAATTTGACTAGCTAGGAACACCACATCCATGAGAAGAGGTGAAAGGTGTCCAAGAAGCTTGAGATCACTCACAGGATGCATAAACCCTAGAACCTTTCAATTGAGATACTTGAGATTGAATCTTCAATCGCTTTTAAAAGATTGATTATGATTAGGACTATACCCATGAGGTAAGGAGGAGGTAGGAGTTGGAACTATAGTAATTGTATAGAGAGTATTACCCTAGTGACCAAGGGGCTCTTGTAGATGTGAGACTACAAGTGCAACCTTGTGAGCTTGTACCTAGATGTGCATAAGCACAACCAAAATCATAACTTTAGTATATAGATAAAATTGATCATTAGTTGAATAGCCTAAAAAAAGAAACAAATTTCTATCTTTCACCATATTATAAAGAATTTCCACTTTGCAATTATGGAAAATCTAGGAAAATTTAAATGGGAGATAGGGGTAATCATCTAGTAAAACTATATGCAATGAGGAGTCAGTTCAAAAAGGCTCAAAGAATTCATGAATCTAAATCCAATCTTCTTGAGCACTTGTGCAAAACCAAAAAAAATACTTGATAATCTCAAAGTTTCCATAGAAATAATGGTAGGGGTTGAGACCATAGATGAGACAAGTGAGATCCAAGACAAAGACTTGGATAAATAATACACCATGAAAAAGTGATTTAAATTAAGATCAAGAATGAGCACCCAAATGGTCTAGAAACATCGATGCCAACTATTGAGAGATGACTAGAGGTGCCAATGATGGTTTAACTAGTCCTCTATTGAGAGATGTTGTGTAATCCTTATAGGTTTTGTAATTATGAAATGGTGTATTGGGATACTATTTCCAATATTTCCCCCAGGGCTTGATGAAATTGACTCTAATTTTATAATCCATATGGTGAAGGATGCAATATGTAATAGTTTATAAGGTATCCTAATCTTGATTGGATAACTAAAATTTTAAGTTTTCCTTAAGCCAAGATAGAAAAGTCTTGGTAGCTATATCAAATAGAAATAATTTCAGAGTATGAACCCAAGGGGCTTTGACAAGAGGATGATCTTAACTAGATAGAAATAAAGACCACCAAATAGATTGTTAGTTAATTGAGAGTCCATTATGGAAGTCGTTACCCACCCAAATAAGTTAAAGCTTGGTGGAATCTAGGCCTTTTAGATGCTCTTAATAACAATTTTTCCTTGTATATAGATAGGATATATCATGGTGAGGAGAGTATAGACTTTGGAATTGCTTTCCAAGCTAGCTACCTAGTAGGAACCTCCAACAAAATATAATTCCTAATAAGAATTTTTTACATATATTTTCCTTCTAAATATCTATAAATACATTGATGATGGACTAAGAGTAATCCTAAACCACTAGTATCATTAGCTTGAGACTAGAATTCCCAAGAAACACAATGAGATCATTTATTCCTATCAAAAATTTCCCACATAAATCCATTTTATTTTGGTCTATAAACTTCATGCTACTAGCTAATAATAATCCATTTTTGAATATCCATATTTCTTTCTCAAAGAAATTTCCTAAAAAAATCCACTCTTTTAAAAACTTTTAGGCACATAAAACACATGGAATCTATAAACAAGAAGAGTACATGCAACATATATTTTAAAAGTGTCCAAGTGGTCTTCAAGAGTCTTGAAAGAACAAATTTTAAGGAATATAAATGAAATGATCAAATTTAAAAAAAGTGAAAAAATGTGTTAATAATAAATATTGTAGCTACATGAAACATAAAAATTTGGTAAACCCTAAGTTTAATACTCATGACCTAGGGTACATTCTATCATTTCTAGGATTTCATTAGGATGAAAATCAACAAGGTGCATCGATTGACTTACAACCTCTTAGGTGATTCAATCAGACCCGGATCTGCATCTTTTTGTGGATGGGAGTGGATTTGGGAATGATTTGAAATGATCAACTTAATTATACAAAATGACCTAATATGAAAAATACAAGATCCTGATAACTGATAAACAAAAAAAATCAAGTTTCAACACATCTAGAAGGTGCAGAAGACTATGTGCCTACAAGGACTAGGTCACCCAATGGCGACTGAGTCTTTGTAAGGGGGACCTCCTCAATTTTGGGGGTCCTTTAGTGTTGGATCTGAGCTTCTATTTTCACTTGTCCCACTGTCAAAATATCGTAAATAAATTATGTCTAGGTCTCAATTTTTGTGTCTTGAGAAGGTTGATGACAATAAATGCAACAATGCAAAATGAATCTTCAAACTCTCTCCAATCCTCTTCAAACCTGTAACCTACACATTCACAAAAAGGGAAAATGTTGTCATATAAGGGCTTGCCTCAGTCAAACCCTGTGTAAGTGTTCCTACTTCCATAATGACAATGTTAATGATAAAACCTTAATGGAAAGGAAGGAAATGATGAATTAATGAACAAAATGTTGTAACTCACCACCCTTCAATGGCTTCCTTGAAGGACTAAAGTCATACACATCTCTTCAAGGATTTGGAGCTTTCTTGATAAATTTTATTGAATGCTTGAATGCTTGGAGACCTACTACAATTTTAGCCTCCACAAGATAATATGAACACACATAAAATTTGACATGATGTTGGATCTTAGATTGCTGCTATAAATGATTGATAATGCTCTTCTTGCATTCTTTTGACAATAATGCAACTTGATCATAAGTTCTCCAAATTGTGTTCTAGTTTCAAATGATCAAAAGACTAGGTATTTATAGGTGTTTATCCAATTTCTTGGATATTAGATTCTAAAATCCAACACTTCATATTTTAATTTTTGGATATTAAAATACCACCAACAACATATTTGAATTTGGGTCCTAGAAAAGAAGGGTGACCCAATCACCCATGGGCGAATGGATCCTAGCCCAAATTTCTAGGACACTCAAAGTCAGAAACAATTTAATGATTGAATGCATTTGTTTTTAATACTTGTCCTTCAAAAAATGGTAAAAATTAAGCTTTGGAATGCATAATTTAGAAAATTAGAAGCTTAATTAAGTCCAATAAATAAGGGGGCCAAAAAATAATGTGAAGTTGTAAGTGTATAATTTTTCTATTCTACATTTAGCCCCCACTTTAGTGAGAGTATGAACTTATGCTCAGACTCACACTAAAGTAGAGAAATATATGTCAAGAGGGGTTTGAATGTAAAAATGTTAAAGAGATAGGATGAGTAAGGATCAAGGAAGTGGCGAAGCCCCCAAGATCAAGATCCCATGGAAAATTAACACAAGCACAAAGGAACACACATGTATGATATGTATCATAACAACATACACAAACATACAATATCAAAACAAATGCAAGGAAATGAGAAAAGGGGTATGGGCTAACAAGCTATATTATGCTAACAACCATACAAATATAATAGATTTCACATGGATAACAATGCCTAAAATTCTCTCATAACGGAAAATAAATCAACATTACCCTTTACACAACTCTTTAAGAAAGAGGTTCAGTTTAATTAGAATGAGGATTATAAATAGGCCTTTAAGATTTTGAAAGATTATCTTGCTATTCCACTTGTTCTACAACCCGCTATGGAAGACAAACGGTTTATCCTTTATACAACAACATCAACCCATGCTCTCGTAGTATTGTTGGCTCAACAAGACAATAGTGGTAGAGAACATCATATTTATTACATTAGTTGAACCCTAATTGATTATGAGACACAATATATAATGATAGAAAAATAGTGTTTATCTCTCGTATTTGCTACTAGTAAATTGAGACATTACTTATTGAATGTAGGAATCCATGTGATGATAAAATTCGATCCTTTAAAGCACCTTTTTGCTAAAACATATTTATCAGAATGCTTAGCTAAGTGGGTTATGTTGTTAACTGAGTTTTCTCTTAAACTTGTCTCTCAAAAGGCAATCCAAGGACAAGCCTTGATTGACCAATTAGCTGATGCTCCCTCTCCCTTAGCATTACCTAATATAGACTCATTCCCTGATGAGACTAAGTTGACTATTCAAAGAGAAAAAGAAACATGGGAATTGTACTTTGACGATTCTAAGTGTTGAACTGGCTCTAGGGCAGGGGTTATATTAATTCCTCCTTTAGGTAAGCCTATTCCCTTATCTTTCCATTTAAACTTCCTATGTACAAATAACACTATAGAGTATGAAGCTTTAATAGCTGGTATATGTGCATCATTAGCTTTAGATGTCAAAAAAATTTCTATATTTGGTGATTCCCTACTAGTTATTAAATAAATAAATGGTTCATATCAAGAAAATCATGATAAAATAATTCGACATAAAGACCTCACGATGACATTATTAGATAAATTTGAATCATATACGATCAACAACGTACTGCGAAAGGATAATCGACATGCAGATGCAATGGCAAGCACCTCTTCCCTTGTGTCTCCTGAATATCCTTTTGTTGATTTCACATTAACAGTTCAAATGATTCCTAAACCATCGATATATAATAAAAGCAATGAAGTGTTATTAACCGATATTGAAAACTATAATGAATGGTACACAACAATATTCAACTATTTAAAAGAATGTACCTTTCTTGAGCCTACAACTAAGAATACTCAAGCTCATCTTTGAAAACTTGCATCTAGGTACATAATCCTTGTGAATGTGTTATATAAAATATAATTTAATGGTATTTTACTTAGATGTCTTAAACAATCTGAAAACCCTTTAGCACTTGATGAAGCTCATGCAAGTGCTTGTGGGGGACATTTTGGAGGAAGATAGTTCAAAAATTAGTTTGTATAGGATATTATTAGACACATGGAACAAGATTGTTTTTCCTATGTTAAGAAATATCATAAATGTCAAGAGAAAAATAATTTGATTCATGCTCCTACTTTTGAGCTTCATGCCCAAGTTCCTATTTGGCCATTCTCAGTTTGGGGTTTGGATCTTATTGGAGAAATATCACCACCCTCCTTCGCTAGACATACGTTTATCATTACTGCAACTAATTATTTTAAAAAATGGACCATAGAAGCTATTCCTCTTCATTCCATGACAACTAATGCAATATTTCATTTCATATTGGAACATATTATTGCTCGCTTTGGTCTCCCTTTCACATTGATTTCAGATAATGGAACTCCATTTAAGAACAATGACGTGAATAAATTCTTGGAAACCTTTCATATTAAACATCACTTTTTGACGCCATACTAGCCACAATCAAACAGATAAATAGAGTCAAGACTCTTGAAAAATTTCTATAAAAAAAGTAAGTAAACATAACAAATATTGGCATACTCAACTAATTTATGCGTTGTGGGCTTAGCGTACAAGTATTAGAACATCTACTGGAAATATTCCTTATAGCCTTGTTTATGGTGTTGAAGTAATAATTCCCTTAGATTAAGAGATTCCTTCATTATGAATTTCTCTTAGAGGGCTTATTGACGATATGACTTATAAAGAGCAATGATTACATCAGCTCGAAATGCTGGATGAACAACATATCAATGCTCTTGAGCATCTCCAAGCTTATTCTAAAAGAATGCAACATAATTATAATGATAATGTCATCCCTCATGCATTTAATAAAGGTGAATTGGTGTTATATGAAAATCAACGCAATGTCAATGCTCTCTCAAATGAAAAAGAAAAATTCAGCCCTAATTGGTTAGGACCTTATGTAGTCAAAGAAAACTATGGGTTTGGAGCCTACACATTAACAAAAATGGATGGTACACCCCTAAAAGAACCTATCAATGCCACACATTTGTGTCAGTATTATACATAGCATCCTCTCTTTTGAATAGTCTGTTAAAGTAGTGTTGTTAGATTAGATAGATTGGGTTCTATTGTATCTTGCATTACTTTTCTTTGACAAATGATAATTATAGTGTGTCATAGAGTCTAAAGTGATTGTTCAATTGGTTTGAATTATTACTTTAGTTTCCATACTATTCAAAATAAATTCTTGTGTGTTATGTTAATTTAGATCGTTACATGCATTTAATGTTATTAGATCATAGGTGCATTTAAGTTAACATAGCATACTGCATCACAATGTAGCATCTAACATAAACTGATTTTTTTTTAATTAGATCACATAAAAATCAAATCATGGAGATATTTATTAGACATTCTTGCAAAGGATATTTAATACATCACATTGACATTTAATTCAACACAAAAATATAAAAACATAAATGCTCATATATATATCATCAAAAGTTCAAGTACATATATCAATGAGTACAATGCTAATAGGACTTGTGACTACTAGACCCCTCAACACCTGGTGGTGGCCCCTATTGGGAGATAGTGGTATGTGACCATGTCCTGCTCAAGGACCTCATGGTTGCCTGTAGGCCCCACACCTCTCCTCTCATATGAGTGCCTTGACATGCTCCTATTCCATGTGATACCTCTTTGCCTGTAGCCTAGCCATATCTCTCTCTAGCCTTGAGATTTCCACTCGGAGGGTGGCCTTTGTCTTGCTATTTGACAGACCTCATGAGCCTTGGAGCTCATCCAATTTTTTATGTAGTGTCGAAAGATGTCTTGTAGCTAGGTCGGTGCATTTGGTCATGCTCTCATACGCTGTCCTCAATCTAGCAATAGACTCGAAGAGATTTGCATGTTGCCCCACAAAAGGTGGGAGCACGTACTCTAAGGGTAGATCATCATCCATAGTACATGCATCATCTCTACAATAACACAATCATAAAACTCATGCCACTCTTGCATGGACCCTGCAAGATGGAAAAAATAAAAGATATTAGTACACATCATATATATATAAATTATACATACACAAAGTTAAAGAGTGTAACAAAAACATAAAAATCAAATCATCACCTAGAGCTCCAATTGGGCAGTTGGGGTATAACCATACAATAGTGGTCCCCCTCTATGTAGGAAGCGCAGATGGCCCACTACTACTGGCATCCCCATGCTCATTAGTGCGGATCTCTGATGTGGTCGTTGTATGTGATCTAGTGACTCTGGTAGGGGGTGCATCTCTCCTATTAGGGGCAACCAAATCCTCCTCTATCTCATCGACATCCTCACTCATAGAATGGGACTCCTCCTCCTCTTTCTCATCCTCATCCTCATCCAAACCTAGAAATGTGTCAAGAATGTTGTCTTCATCATCTGTATCTCCATCGACCTGCTCATCATCCCTATCCTCTCTACGTCTTGGAAGAGGTTTGACATGGCCTGTAGGGTAGTCAATGGGAAAGACATGGGCTAGCCATGATCTAATCCACCACTCATCATAGGTCTAAGTAGTGCCTATGTCATTAGCCTTGAAGACTAGGGGCATGTTTTGGCCCTCGTCCTCTCGACCACTAATGTATATACATCCTCAATCACAAGATGATGACTGTCTCTAGGTCTAGGAGCACTCCATGCTGATTGTAGGTATCTTGGTCGGGCCCGTAGTGGTACTTGAACATGTCTAAACTGGTGCATGAAACAATCATAGTAGAATGGTTTGACTATGTACTTGTGTCTCCCTAGAAGAAATCAGTCATGTTGATGCCTGACTAGCTCATTTCTATCATGTGTCCATTTTGGAATCTTTAAATACAGTCTCCAAGAGATATCATCCTCATCTAGTCAATCAAATCTAATCTTCCAGTGCAATAAATCTCCCTCCTACCATGCCCACCTAAGTGCATAACTGAAGGCCCATGGGTAACCCATGGCCACTATGGTAGGAAATCTAGTGGACCTTGTACATGTGATGTGCTCAAAGCACCATACATGTAAGAGGATACAATGTACTATGATGTCTAGCTTTTGGTATACAAATTGTCCCAAATCATAATATAGATGAGCAAACATATTACAACCCCAAGCATAAATGGTTCTATGCTCCTCCATGTCTTTGATGATATGAACAATTCCCCCATCTAAGTGTGTGCCTCATCTATCTGGTACTAGAGTAAGTGTTGTAGTAGTGATCAAAATCCACCGAAGTAGTGGTGTCCACACATGTAGAGGCCACCTAAGCTCAATGAATGGATTGCTAGTCAAATGTCAAATGGGCCACTGTAAACATTATATAATTTATCATCCCACATCTACCTGTATGATCACTCGTTTGCTGAGTGTACAACCTTGCATTATATAGGAATCCACAAGATGCACTGTATGTCCTTTACAATGACGGTCATCTCGCCAGTAGGAAGATTAAAGGTACATGTGTTAGTATCCGATCTCTCTACCAGGGCTGTCTATTTCATAGAAAAATAGGGTTCACCAAAATGAATTGAAAAGATGGTGAATCACTAATTTGTGCTATGAAACATATAATTGTGAGTATGATATGATGCAAATAACAATTAGAAATTAATCCTAACTATTATAACAACAATAAGGGAGATTTTAAGAGGCTAAAACAATGTGTGCCTTGCTAAAAAAGTTTTGTTTTGAGGTCACTAAGGACTCATTCACCCAAAGTGGCAAATGGGTCCTTGTGAGGTTTTCTAAAAATCACTTTCGAGGTCCTGTTCCTTGGTGTCTGCACTCGCAAATCCTAGGTGACTAGCTCCCAAAAGTCTAAAACAAATTTTGTAGAGCTCTTTCCGTGATCTTACAATGTAGATGACAACTTTGCAACTTTTCAACTTTGACAACTTTTGTTTCAATCTTTTTCTCCACATGATCTTCAACTTAGAGATCTGCAATCACACATCTAAGAGGAGAAAATCTTGTTGATTGTTAGAGAATAGGGTTTTTCCTTGGTCAAACCCCATTTAGGTAATTAAACCTTATGATGAAATAATGATACCTTGGATGCAATCTTGGAATGTAAATCAACAATCTAACATGAAGTGGTCATGTAGAATGTAGATCTTGATCTTGAATTGGGTATGAAACAATACTTAACTTGGATCTTCAATGATAAATTAATACACTAGCTCAACAACATGCATGATGCACTATGACTTTGACATGATGATATGATCTTTAAATGCTACAATAAAACCTTGATAATCTACCTTTGAATGCCTTTGAAATGCTCTATAATTCTCTTGTGAATGTACTCTTGATTTCTTATTAAGATCTAGGTTGAAACTATGTGAATTAACCTTATACTTATACTTAAGATTTAATCTCAAAATTCAAATAATCCAAGTTGAATTCAGATCTAGGATTCAAAATCATTAAAATCCTGCCACAATAAGCCTAGAAAGGGGCATCCTAGGTAAGGATGACCCATTTGCCACCTTGGGTGAATGGGTCCTAGCACAATTTTCTAGGATCAAGTTTTAGAGAGGTGAAATAATATGCCAAAAAGGGGTCCCAAGACATAGTGGGGACCCATTCGCCAGGTGGTGAATGGGTCCTAGGTCACTATCCTAGGAATCAAACCTTTCCAAATTAATTATTATGCAATATTATTAATGAGTGTCAGGATATATCCTTTGGAAAATGAAATAATGCTTGGATTTGAATTTAAGGGGCCAATTAAGCTCTAATTAACCTCAATTAATTAATGAGGCCCTAAATTAGTGTGAAAGTGTAAGAAAACAATTTACAACACCCTAAATAAGGCACAATTAAGTCCATTTTATCATTAATTATTAATTCCCAAACTAAGTGGGAAAAAAGGGTTACTTTTTTTTACACTACATTTTGCTCCCACTTTAGTGAGAGTTTACCCTCATGGAAAACTCACACTAAAGTAGACATTCAAGAAACTTAAGTATGTAACAATGACAAAGATACATAGTCATACCCTATCAAAGACCAAGAAAAAGGAAAAATAAAGGATCAAGCTTCAATCGTTCCAACACGATGTGGAACACAGAGGTTTTTCAAAGAAAAAGGATCAAGCTTCAACAGTCCAACACAATGTGGAATATATCTAGGATTTTTTTCCAAGAAAAAGGATCAAGCTTTGATGGTCCAATGCGATGTAGAACACATCTAGGTTGTTTGTCTATAACATGTGCGCTCACTCTGGGGTAGTGGAACCTTAGGCCATCCACTAGGTGAGTTATCCCAACAAGGTGGAAAATGAGAGAATCATATTAGCTTCCCATACCATATCAAAAGTGTCTTCCTGACAACTTCGATAAGGCACCATAATGCTATGCTTTTTTGAATGCTTTTGAATGTTATGTCTATAGGTTTTTGTTAAAGGGGATTTTGCTTCATCCGTGTAAGCTCTTCTTCTTAGGGAACATTGTGCCTAATGTCTCCAAGAGATGACAAGTCAAGAATATCATATTGTCACTTATGGGATGTCTGGTTGCTTTAAAGTAGCCAATGTTTACTCCTAAGACATGAGATCTTTCCTCGGAAAACCCTATGCCAAGTCATATGTTTCTGAAATAAAGCTATGTCATGAACAAGGAGGGAGGGGTTGCCCCCAAAAATGCTCAACCTAGAAAAAAAAGTATGTCACATGCGAGCCAACTTAAGACATGTCATCCACATCCTAAGCTTGCTCTTATATATACATGGAAATCGGTCAACTAGCCAAAAGAGACAACACCAAGTGATATACAAGGACAAGGCTACCTAACCCCTTGCCCACCAAGTGCTAAGTGTGAGACAAGGATGAGTTGAGATGATTGATGATATGCTACTCCTTATAAAAAAGAAATGATTTTCAATGAATGTAAATTATGGAATAGTGAGTACGCTATAATCCTACAACTATTACATGGAAAGGAGCAAAAACTAATGTTATTGATTATAATGTGTAGACAAAGTATCAACTTGATGCCTATCTAATGAGATATTCCCACATGTATTAGATCTATTAGTTCAGGGTGCACCAAAGTTAAAGTTTTAAGATTGCTGATATTAAGTGAAGGTTTTTTTGATGCTTTTGTTTCTTTCAAAGGAAAAAAATGAAGACCACTAGTCATTTCTTATGTGAGGCTCTACAAGGACATGAATACCTTGTTCTCAATCATGACATCATTTTCCACTATAACCAAGTTGTTTCATAAGTTCATAAACTTTTCCATAAATCTTTTTCATTTCTTTTGGATTTGGTGTTTGTTCATAATCAGCTTCATCAAAGTTTGTTGTGTATGTTGTCTTTTCTTCTAAAGTGGTTGAAGTGGATGCTTTCAAATTTTGTGTTGACATTACTACAATTTATTTTTCCTTTTTAGACTCTTTTGTTATGATCTTGTATTCTCCCATGAATGTAGGTATGAAATTAAAGGAACTCTCGAAGCATCTTCCAATAATTTGGTGACTTCTTTAATATGATTTTCTTTTTATTTCTCGACATGCAAATAACTTTCGGGTTCAGGGGCGGCCTTGATTGTATATACTTTGTTATATATATGAGCAATGGTATTGTAACTCAATTGTTGGAAAACATTATCATCATCGAGTTTTCTTTTAGGTGGTTCTAAGATAAGCATAGGTTCATTTTTAACTTGTGGTTGTTGTGAGGGCACAAATAAATGATAAGTTCGAGCTCAGGAGAATACTTCAAGGGATATCTAATGAGCATAACCTCAAAAGGCTTATACTTATTTTCATGATCTCTTAGCGAAGGGGGTCTAATGTCACTTCATCATCTTTATCACTTTTGTTTGAAAGACATGTGTCAATGTTCTCATTTTCTTCGACCATGATATCCTCCTTAGTAGGAGAGTTTTTAGGAGAACTACAAACTAGATGTTCATGACATTCAAAGTTTGGCTCTTCTAAAATGGTCCTTCCTCACAAGTAAGGGAGTTATCAATTGTTATATTTTCTTGCTTATCCATGACGACATTCTCTTGTTCAATAATGTTTTCGCTAGGGGAAGGGAAACAAATGGGATTGTCATGACTCTCATTGATTAGATTTTCCAACATCAAAATATCTTCTTTACCAATAGTAGAGATATTAGGAGAAGGCCCAATTTGATTGTTATGATTGTCCATGATTTCATTCTTTTTCTCTAAGGTCTCATTCTCTTGTACCATAATATCTACCCTAGTAGGGGAGATTTTAAGCTTTCGTGTTTAAATCATGTTAGTTTAATGGTTTCTTAGTGTTTTTGATACTTTCAAATATCTCATTGGGATCATCTATTAAGGGATTAAATATAGTTTAAATTCATTTGGATCTGGTGTGTTTAATTCGTACTATGACTATGATCACAAGTACATTCCATCATTTTTAGAATTTCATTACGATGTAAATCAACAAGGTGCATAGATTGACTTACAACCTCTTAGGTGAGTCGGTCAAATTTGGATCTGCATCTTTTTGTGGACGGGGGTGGATTTGAGAATGATTTGAAATGATCAACCTAATTAGACTAAATGACCTAATATGAAAAATGCAAGATCCTGATAATTGATAAACAAAAACATTCAAGTTTTGGAAGATCTAAAAAGTGCAGATGACTATATACCTACCTATAGAAATTGGTTTGATTGTGCCTACAAGGACTAGGTCACCCAATGGTGACTAAGTCTTTGTAAGGGGGTTCTCAATTTTTGGGGTCCTCTAGTGTTGGATCTAAGCTTCTATTTTTCGCTTGTCACACTATCAAAATGTTATAAATAATTTTTTAGTTGAGTTTATGTGTCCTGAAAATGTTGACATTAAATGCAACAATGCAAAATGGATCTTCAAACTCTCTTCAATCCTCTTCAAACCTGTAACCTACACATTCAAAAAGAGGGAAAATATTGTGTTATATAGGGGATTGCTTCAATCAAACCCTATGTAAGTGTTCTCACTTCTACAATGGCAATGCCATTGATAAAACTTTAATGGAAGGGAAGGAAATGATGAATGAACAAAATGTTGCAACTCACCACCCTTCAATGACTTCCTTGAAGGACTAAAGTCATACACATCTCTTCAAGGATTTGGATTTTGTTTGATAGATTTGCTTGAATGCTTGGAGACCTACAATAATTTTAGTCTTTACAAGATAATATGAACACACATAAACTTTGACATGATGTTGGATCTTGGATTACTGCTATAAATGATTGTTAATGTTGCTCTTGAATGCTTTTGAAAATAATGCTTCATCATAAGTTCTCAAAATGGTGTTCTAGTTTCAAATGATTAAAAAACTAGATATTTATAGGTGTTTATTCAATTTCCTGGAAATTAGATTCCAAAAGCTAACACTTCATATTTGAATTTTGGATATTAAAATACTGCCAACAACATATTTGAATTTGGGTCTTGAATAAGAAGGAGGACCCAATTGCCCATGGGTGAATGGGTCCTGACCCAAATTTCCAAGACACTCAAAGTCGGGGACAATCTAATGATTGAATGCATTTGTTTAATACTTGTTCTTCTTCGAAAAATAGTAAAAATTAAGCTTTAGAATGCATAATTTGAAAAATTAGAAGCTTAATTAAGTCCAATAAATTAGGAGGCTAAAACATAATGTGAATTTGTAAATATGTACAATTTTCTATGCTATAATACATATCAATTAAAATTAATAAATAATAATAAATATTATAATATTAAAATGGTGATGTGACTTCTCATAACCAGATCATTATCATAAATGTATGTTTAATAAAACTCTTTTTTCTATTTAATAATCTTTAAAATTAAATAATATTTTAATCATTTTTCATTAAAAAATAAACATATTTTACAATAAAATACCTAAAAAAAAATACAATTAATAAAAAAATTCACACAACTGAAGTTAAAATTCTCTATCACTATAATTACCGTGAGGAGACTAATAATAATTGATGATTTTTTTTTTTTTGATGGAGGTCATCCACAAACTCAATAACCTGACTTCCTGGAAGATATCGCCTGGTTTCATTGACGGCGAGCTTACTCCATTCATTTACAAATCAACTCAAACCATAGATGTGAGCAACCTTTTAACTGTAACACACATTATAAGGAAGGCGACTGTGTCAAGAAAGAAAAAGCCAAATATTATGGATATTAAATACCGGAGAACCAATTCTGAATGGCCATATTATGTGCTGGTTTCCTCCCAAGTGATTCAGGGCCACCAACATGGATAACGAACACCTCATTTTGCATCCGGAGAATACAGGAACCATACGACTCCTCCTCTCTCTTTTCCTCTCCGGGAATGAGCATGGCTTCATTGAATATCCCAAGAATTTCAGGCCTCAAAATCGATGGATTATCATGGTTTCCATACTTGTAATTAAGATTTTGCATTCTGTGGCTAAACCCATGGCCAAGATTGGATCTTTCATTGAGTTCATCTTGAATCTGTTATCAAACAATGGAGGACTCACAGGAATAATCTCCAGGCTTCTAAGAGGTTTAGATCCAGTTTTATGTTTCTATTTTTATAACACAGTTTTTTGTCTAGTTTAGACTGGTTTGTGTATTTGAACTGCAATATTCTTGTGGGATCAATCGCATCGTTTAATTAGGTTTCGATGTTTTGTATCTCTCTATTGCATTGGTTATAATCATAAATATAGTTTGTTTGTTTTTGTTTTGTTTCTTTCCTTCGTTTTGGTTTCTCAAGGGATGACGTGGTAAAGCCCAAGAGGGGCACAGGAAACTTCATCAGTTTCACTGGGCACTTGGATAACCGTCTGGATTTAGACCATAGTACTGAAAAGATTATCAAATCAGGAAGCAGATATTGCGCGGATATCTGTATGATGGCTTCAAAAATAGCATATGAAAATGAAACTGTTATCAGGAATGTGGTCACCAAACGTTGGAAGGTACTTACAATTTCAAGTGTTTTCATTCCATGATTATTGATAAAGGCTTTTGTGCAGACCTTATGGCTGAATTTTTACGTTGAAATCTTAAATGCAGATGCATTTCGTGGAGTTCTTCAACTGCTGGAATCGTAAGAAATCCACCATTATTCCTTTTCATACTTTGTTCTCCCATTATGACTGAAAATTCCTGACTTGCAGAGTCAAAAATATAAATTCATTTACACAGTGAATAATTTATTTGGAATTTCATCAGAATCACAGAAAAAACATCCTACTGATTGTGGGGAATATGAATTCTAGAAAATTGTGTTATGAACTTATGTTTTTTTTCATGGTCTAAGTGGAATTTAGGTCTTCTCATGTACATGTTAGGGTGTTCTACTATATGTTAAGGATTAAGATTGTCTAGAAAATGGTAGAATGTTTTTAGAGTCTTCTATAAGCTAGAACATTCCTGAAACTGTTTTAGAAAAAAACATTCTAAGAGCTGTTGTAAAAAAGAACATTCTAGGTTTTAAAATTATTTGGAAAACTAGAAGTTTCTAGACTTCAAGGACATTGTAGCTAATATATATGTGATTGTAGAGAGCTGATGGGTACAACATCCGGATTTTTGGTAGACACAACATTCAGATAGCTGTTAGACACAACATTTTGGATGTAATATGCAAGCTTTTAAATATAATTTTTTGAGTGATTCAACTCTATTTTGCCCCGTGTTTTCTCTGTTCATTATTGTTATATTTTTGCCCTGATATTCCTTGTTGATTAAATTGTTGATTATGTTATAGTTTGGGCTTGTTTTAAAATGGTATCAGAGTCAGATTCAGCTAGAGATTCATCTAGAGGTTCAGCTAGAGATTCAGCTAGAAATATATTGCTAGAGTGATTTGTTTGCAAGGAAGATATATTGCTGGAGTGATTTGGTTGTGGGGCTGATATATTGTTGAAGTGATATTTGTTTACAAGGCTGTTATATTGTTGGAATTGGAAGATTGCAATCAAGAACACTTTGAGAGAAAAGGCTAGATGGAGCTATGGAAATGCAAGTCAGAACAAGCTAGTGGTATTATTGGTAGTAGAAGATGACTTTTCAGCTAGACAAAAGACAAGGAGTGTTGAAGAAATATATAGGCAAAGCTTAAAGATCTAATCTCATATGAACAAGCTAGAAGGAAGCAAGAATGGGAGTAAGACATGAAAGAGGAATATGATAGAAGAATGCTTGGTATGCTAGAGGTGAACATTAAGGGGGGATATTAATATAATGTTCCCCTCTTCTTTGTATTTCGCCTCTTCTTTGAATTTTCTCTGGATTATTCTAGCCAATCTTAAGAGAGGATGTTAAGGATTAAGATTGTCTAGAAAATGGTAGAATGTTTCTAGAGTCTTGTATAAGCTAGAATATTTCTGAAACTGTTATAGAAAAGAACATTCTAAGAGCTATTGTAAAAAAAAACATTCTAGGTTTTAGAATTATCTAGAAAACTAGAAGCTTCCAGACTTAAAGGACATTGTAGCTATATATGTGATTGTAGAGAGCTGATGGGTACAACATCCGTATTGTTGGTAGACACAACATTCGGATAGCTGCTAGACACAACATTTTGGATGTAATATGCAAGTTAGAAAAATATAATTTTCTGAGTGATTCAACTCTGTTTTGCCCTGTGTTTTCTCTGTTCATTATTGTTATGTTTTTGCCCTGATATTCCTTATTGATTAAATTGTTGATTATATTATAGTTTGGACCTGTTCTAACACCATATGTGTTCTTCTAACATCTTTTTGAATTATGCTATTGAACTTTTTATAATATCCTTCTGAACTATATTTTTATGTTTTGGGTTCGTCTAATTTTAATATCATTTTATTTGTAATGGATCAATTTCAGACTTCCTATGTGTATGCTTAGTATTCTACCACTGAACTACAAACATCCATTATAACCTGAACTTTCTAATTAACTACTCATTATGGTGTGGGTGTTGCTGATTTCTCCAACAGTCGAGTATAATAGCTTGGCTGTTCTGTTTTCATTGAGATGAATCTATTCTAAATCTCTCAATGATGAGAAGAGATCTTTCGAGTAGAATTATTAACATATATTTTTGTCATCCATTTTGTATTCATTGAACTAATTGGGATTTATTGATTTGCAGAATTCTTGAAAAAGAAATCCACAGAAGCCTTCATATTCTGTGACAAAGCAGAAAATGCAAAATTGGTGGTGATTGCATTCAGAGGCACAGAACCATTTGATGCAACCGATTGGAGCAGTGACTTCGACGTCTCATTGTACAAAGTGGAGGCAATTGGGAGAATTCATCTTGGATTTCTTGAAGCAATGGGCTTAGCAAACCGTTCTAATGAACAAGTTGCCCAATTTCATCTAAAACCCAATACAAGCAATGGGTGGCCAGACACTCTCTTAAAAGACCATGGAAAGCCTCTGGCTTACTATGCCATTAGAGCTACACTAGAAAAACTGCTGGAAGAACACAAGGATGCCAAGTTCATTGTCACAGGGCACAGTCTGGGTGGTGCTCTTGCAGTACTGTTTCCTACAATACTACTTCTACATAACCAGAAGAAGCTCCTGGAAAAGATGTTAGCAGTTTATACTTTTGGGCAACCAAGAGTTGGTGATGAACAGATGGGAAATTATTGGAATGAAAACATCAACCAACCTGAGCCAAGGTACTTCAGAGTAGTATACTGCAATGACATGGTTCCCAGGTTGCCGTACGATGATAAAACTTTTCTGTTCAAGCATTTTGGCGCATGCATCTACTACAATAGCTGCTACAAACAGAAAGTAAATTTTTATTGATTTACCCTTTTTCTCTATATAATTTATGCTTTCTGCAAATTTAGAAAGCTTAGAGAAAAAACAGTTTTCATTTCTTTTTTTCTTAATTCAAAAAATGAGTGCAGTTGAAGCAACGCCAATGGGTGGATGTTACATTTTTACTTTGTGTCTCTTTTTTCTTTTAAGATTTTATTTACAGACCAGCTAATTTCGCTTCCTCTGCCTTGACAGACATTGAAGGAAGAACCCAACAGAAAATTTTCAGCCTTATATTTCATTCCAAATTCCATAAACGCAATATGGGAGCTTATACAGAGCATGATAATTGGGTATACCAAGGGAAAAGATTTCAGACAAGAGTGGTTGGGAATGGTGTTTAGATGCGTGGGGATTGTATTACCGGGCATCTCAGCTCACAGCGCTGTCAACTATATAAATGCCATACGATTGGGCCCGCCTTCATTTCATGCGGCCGTTACAAACAGGGTTTCTTGAAGGAGTTGCTGATACACGGTTTTAAACAGCAATTTATCATTAATTTATTATTAGTTTGTCATCTGCGTGCAGATCATAGCTCTCTCGTTAGTTTTCTCAGTTGTTTTCTTTATGCATAGTGTAATAGATATTTAGCGGATTGCAGCAGCAGGCCATACAGATAAAAAACCAATATATATATAATCTCGGTTACTAAAGTGGGATCGCTACCAATGGCTATGAATCATTATATTTTCTGTAACTGTGTAAAATTTTATTTTATTTTTCAACTGGTATTTAAAAAAAATACAAAGCTTGGATTTGTTGATTTTAAATGATCAGATTTAGTGCACAGAAAGGAATTCAAAATCAGACAAATAACACAGCATATATCCTGGGAAAACCCTCCTCTTGAGGGAGAAAAACCCAGCAACAAAGATCTCTATTATATTGATGCAACTGAAGCAATAATTCACTATACAATGAGGCCGAACATAAGGCCAAAACCAGCATCTACTCTAGATGTAATAACAGATGATAATCTGTTCTTCCTTGTAACCTGTACTCAGAGAGATTCGCAATCTGCTCTTGAATGAATTCGCACTTGAATGAAGGAATAGGTCGAACTTGCTTGATCTTGCCTCAGCTCGCCTTTATGCTCAGACTGTCTTTCCCAAGACTTCATTACTGCTGTAGCTTCGCCCTGGCATATAATCTCACTTTACTCAGACCGCACCTTGATCACCGATGAAGAGATCACTGCTAGTACAGATGTGAATAGTTCGCTGTGTCTTATTCGTACATGATAACTTGTACGCCCATGATCAATTGCACTTTATCAGATATCTGCACTTTGTCATCTGAATTGTTCGCCCTTTCATATCTGATCAGTTCGCACTTTGCAGATCTATTCGCCCTTGTTGCATTCGCTCAGATATGAATAATCGAACTTAGCTAAATTATCTGTCTATATTCGCACTTTCAGATTTCCGAACTGGGTGAGAGCTTTCCATTATCATCATGTAATCGATGAACAAGCTGCGTATAAGTATATGACCCAATTACTTACATGTCGGCCTCTTACAAAGAAAACACATCTCTCCTTAATGAAGTCAGCCTAGGAGTATATAAGTTGTCTTTTATGAATTACGAATTCATATATGTCGGCCCAAGGCAGAGATACAAAATAATTACGAATTCATATATGTCGGCCCAAGGCAGAGATACAAAATAATAAAGTAAATTGAATAGCCGATGGCTACATTCAATTTAAGAATTTCTCAAGGAACTTGAGCTGGAAGGATCAACCGACGCTGATATAACATTAACACTCCCTCTCAGCTAGGGAGAGATCTTCCAGCTGAAAATTATCTTCACATGAAGTTCATCTGCTACTGTTGCCTGCAATCAGATATAAAGAGAGATATATCACCTCAATGTGATATCAACCATCACATGGTTAAGTGCTAGTGTTCATCACTTGCGTGATGGTGTCACCTCAAAGTGACTTTCACCATGGCTCTCCCAGAGGGTGAAACACGAGTACAGAAAGATCATCACGGACTCTCTCACGTGATGTTGTCATGGAGTCACACACATGACATCCACCATGACTCAGCTCAGAGGGTGGAAATGAGGGCTTTCACCTCAAATTCTTCCGTCACAGAAGAAAGTGCAATAGTGAGTACAAGTGTTCATCACTTGCGTGATGTTGTCACCTCATCGTGACTTTCACCATGGCCCTCCTAGAGGCGGTTCACTGCTACAAACATGGCGTCATGGAGTCGCACACATGACATCCACCATGACTCAGCTCAGAGGGTGGAAACAAGGGCTTTCACCTCAAATTCTTCCATCACAGAAGAAAATGCATTAACAAGGGATTTCACTTCGAACTTCTCTCACAGAGAAGAACTCATTAAGCAAGGCTCACTGATACTGAGACTCATACTCAGTCAAGGCTGGATTCTCCACCATCCCAAGCTTGTCTCGAAAGTACACGAACTTTACCCTAGCGAGAGGCTTGGTGAGAATATCTACCGTCTGCTCATCAGTGCTAATGTACCTCAACTGTACAGCCTTTTGCAGAACCATATCTCTGATATAGTGGTACTTGATCTCAACATGCTTGGTTCTGTCAGGATACACAACTCTAATTATCACAATGAATAATAGTGGGCTCCATTGATTGTCGAAACAATCCTGCAAGGAGCTTATGAAGCCACACTGCTTTTCGAGTTGCCATGCAAGCTGCAATATACTCGGCCTCTGCTGTACTCAATGCCACAGAAGACTGCTTCCGGCTGCACCAGGAAATCATAGCAGAACCTAAACTGAAGCAACAGCCAAAGGTGCTCTTCTGATCTGTAAGACAACCTGCCCAATCAGAATCAGTGAAACCAAGTAACTCCAAGTCTGCATCTGAAGTATACTTCAACCCATATCCAACTGTGCCGCGCAAGTATCTCAGGATATGTTTAGCTGCAACAAGATGTATCTACCTCGGATTACACATAACCTGGCCAAGTGCACTTCACTGCATAGCAAATATCCGGTCTAGTGTTAACTGGATACATCAAGGATCCAATCAGCTGTCTGTACAATGTAGGATCCACCAAATCTGAACTAGCTGCAACAAGATTTCCATCTTCTTCAGGCTCAGCAGGCTCCCTCTAAATCTTCAGGCACTTGCATCAACCTTCTGACCTCTTCGTCCAAGATTGACTGCAACACTTTGAATTAGATAAATGTTTTCCAGTGCACACCTTGGTACTGAAGAGAGTTCAGAATAGTCCTCATTGACCTCATCTCAGATCTCACTATTCTGAATAGGTTTGCGGAGCTACCAATGGCAAATCCAGAAGGCAATCTTGAGCAAATATGATCTTAGCAACTGAAGGGATCCTCTAAGGGTTTAGCACAACAATCTTCACTTCTTCTCAGTGAGTTACAAGACTCCCTCTAGATCCTTGCTCCAAAGATTGCAAAGAAGACTCCGGGAAGTGAGCTCCCTCTGGCCATCAGCTCAGTCCCAAGGCTGCTTGATTATTTCTTTGGTTGGCATGACCTTCTCACAAGATGTCTCAAGCTTTTCATCATTAAGCAATTTCTCATCACCTTCTTGCTCCTGCAAGCATTTTAGAGAGAGATTACTTAACAGTTTGTAATTACCCAAAGAAATAACAAGACTGGAATCATACAAAGTTTACAATCACAGGTTACAACATGAACACATAAGCTTTTATGCACAATGTTAGAACATGAATAAATAAATCAATCAAAAGATCAAACTAGAGGGTTAAAGGAACTTATCTCTATAAGATTTGATATATCTCCTTCGTTCATTCATTTGTTTGCTCCTCTCGAGAGTGCCTAACTCTGCACAATAAAAGAATAATCTGCACAGCTGCAGATTTCTTGAATGCATTAAATGGTTGGCATGTAGAATCAACTCTCCCAAGAGTTCAAGATTCTATCACAACACATGCATTGGAGAAGGGTATCGATGTGATCAACCTATCACAACATAAGGATACCAATCTCTTCTCTTTTGCTGATTTTTATCTCAAAGACATACATCAAGGATTTTCACGATTAGTCTAGATCAACTCACAATAGATAATTTGAAGTATTCAAAGGATCTTTGACCTAGAAATCACAAATTAAGAGAAGTAACAATCTCCTAATACTAAGCACACAATGTCCAAGATACAACAAATAAAGAATACTTGTTTATACTATGAGATACGCTGATTTTAAGTACAATTCAATATGCAACTTTTACGGTTTGAATATAGGCCCATGATAGAAATGTGATTTCAACAAGACACGAAATACTTATCTTCCTTAATATTCTGATAAATGCAGTGATTGAACATGGTATGCTGTTCTTATACTCAGATCAATCCACAGCCTTCATGACTCGAGCACAGACTCATGACAAGGTTAAATTTGAGCAAGGCCCATGACTGCTCAAATTTGCAGTGCACTCCGTTTCCCACTGCAATCCACTAGGTTATGCAACATGCTTACTAGCAATACCCAAATTGTTAGAGATAGATAGGATCATTACACGAAAGACTTTATCAGATCTGCACAACTGAGATTCACATAAAGGAATATAATCAAAGAAAGGAACTAAATACTTATCTCTATTTGATTGCAGCCTTTTGATTTCAGCCCTTGGCAGCTCAATCTGACATGTGCTTTTAGATAACAGATCCCGGAAGGTGAGATTCCCGCATATAACTCTCTGATCTCAGATTGCTAACAATATGACTCAAGTAAGCTCATGAAGAGAGTCAAGATGATGCGCTCCTTTCGAAATTTTTTTAGATGACTAAAGAATGCATCCAGCACAGAAATACTTTACTTGCTCAAGTAGAAGACGTTAAATCTGATTTCGAATTATATTTCAAGATCTGATCGGATCTTTCCACAGACCCGCTCTGATACCATATTGATTTTAAATGATTAGATTTAGTGCACAGAAAGGAATTCAAAATCAGACAAATAACACAGCATATATCCTGGGAAAACCCTCCTCTTGAGGGAGAAAAACCCAGCAACAAAGATCTCTATTATATTGATGCAACTGAAGCAATAATTCACTATACAATGAGGCCGAACATAAGGCCAAAACCAACATCTACTCTAGATGTAATAACAGATGATAATCTGTTCTTCCTTGTAACCTGTACTCAAAGAAATTCGCAATCTGCTCTTGAATGAATTCGCACTTGAATGAAGGAATAGGTCAAACTTGCTTGATCTTGCCTCAGCTCGCCTTTATGCTCAGACTGTCTTTCCCAAGACTTCATTACTGCTGTAGCTTCACCCTGGCATATAATCTCACTTTACTTAGACCGCACCTTGATCACCGATGAAGAGATCACTGCTAGTACAGATGTGAATAGTTCGCTGTGTCTTATTCGCACATGATAACTTGTACGCCCATGATCAATTGCACTTTATCAGATATCTGCACTTTGTCATCTGAATTGTTCGCCCTTTCATATCTGATCAGTTCGCACTTTGCAGATCTATTCGCCCTTGTTGCATTCGCTCAGATATGAATAATCGAACTTAGCTAAATTATCTGTCTATATTCGCACTTTCAGATTTCCGAACTGGGTGAGAGCTTTCCATTATCATCATGTAATCGATGAACAAGCTGCGTATAAGTATATGACCCAATTACTTACATGTCGGCCTCTTACAAAGAAAACGCATCTCTCCTTAATGAAGTCGGCCTAGGAGTATATAAGTTGTCTTTTATGAATTACGAATTCATATATGTCGGCCCAAGGCAGAGATACAAAATAATAAAGTAAATTGAATAGCCGATGGCTACATTCAATTTAAGAATTTCTCAAGGAACGTGAGGGAAGGATCACCATATATAACATTAACACATATGACCAAGTTTATTACAAAAAAAATAGTATCCATTGAACTTTTGAGCATTAGGTTTTCCTACCAGATACCTTCCAGCTTTGTTCATTTGATTTCCTGACCTGAAATTCCTTTGACCACATCTAAAGCTTTCTCCTTTTTCATATCCAAGACCTCGCTTGTCACTTCCAGTCCTCTGACTTTGAATCAATTCATCAAGCTTAGCTGAGCTAATCTTGAACTTCTCCTTCTATTCATTTGTAGTAGCAAGTTCATCCTTGAGAGTAACAATTTTTATTTCAAGCTCTTCTTCATTGCTTCTGGATTGTTCAAATTCAAGCTCCAACTGATTGAATCCACCATTAATTTTGTTGCATTCTTCAAATTTTTCTAGTGAGCTTTTCACATTCTTTTGTATTTTCCTTCAAGGCTTGACTTAGTTGTTCATCTTCCATGCTTTTACTCTCTTTCTACTTGATCTAATCACCAAGTCCCTTTATTTTTTATCTAGACTTATTGATTTTTCCTTTCAATGATTGAATTAATTTCTCAGCATTCATGAGGCTTGCTTGCAATTCCCAAACTTCATATTTGGATTGATCAAGATCATCTAGTGCCACCAAAATTTGTTGTTGAAGACTGTTGGAATCCATTGAATCACTTTCCTAGATCTTCCCCAAGATATTAAACTTCTTCTGAGGAACTAGGCTCTGATGCCAATTGTTGGAATCAAAGAACATTGAGAGGGGGGGTGAATTAGTGTTCTGAAAAATTTAACTTTATTAACTTGATTCTTAAACCACTTATAGCATTGAACCAAAATAAAGATGCAAAAACACAAGAAAATCAACCACAACACCATAACACAAGGATTTTTCTATCGAAACCCTGTTAGTGGAAAAACCATGGTGGAAGGCCAATCCACAATATGAGTATACTCAAAATAAGTGTTTACGAATGGGAATGCACATGCATTCAGAAACACTTCCTAGAGCTCACTGCTCAAATATAATAGGCTTACTTCCCAAAAGAAGAATCACAAATAGACAATCTATAGTGGATGAACTATGAAATAGCATCTACTAATGCATGAGTATAGTTTCAGTTAAACACTTTAATCGCATTCTTCACACAGTTTGATTCTTCTCTGGAAACTCTGTCTTCTCTAATTTGAATCCCAATCTTTATTCTACACAAGTGAAACTGCACACAATCGATCTATAAACCTTCCAACTTCCGCATCTTATCGCAATACACCTCAAAATGATATGAGTAATTTCTTATATATATCCATGACTAAAGATTATATCAAATACATGACGTCTTTAACAAAATATAAAACATGTACAAATTGCCGGCTCAATCCATAAAAAATTATTAATGCACACCAACCAAAGTTGGCCACAACATAGTGAGGACCCAAAACAACATGTTCAAACACAAAACACCTTAAACAATTACTCCTCAAATATTTGCAACATGCTACATTCATTTAGTTGGCCTTTTTGCATTGTTAGACTAAAAATCATTAAACTAAATCTTCTAACTTGCACACCAATCAATACGAGGCTCTATGATTCAAGGATAACATAGATCATACATCAAATGAACTTCCCTAAGATCCACAACTCAAAATTATAACAAGAATTTGCATATGAATCAATGAACACAACTCTATCGGATGCTCTATTTTAGCTTTGATAGTTAATGCATATCTTCAATCTAACATTTGGTTCAATCAAATACTAAAGTGCGGATAGGATTACAGACTAGGGTTTCCATCAATGACAACACTTGATGACTCGTATAGTGTCTCTTGCCAATAGATCTAAATCTAGAGGAAAAATGGATTTATTGGCATTGTGGAAAGCTAGGAAACTTTTTGAGGGATTGTTGGTCTCGGAAGGGGAAACAAGAAGATAGAAAAAATGATGACAGTAAGGAAGCTAATGTTTCAAGTAGTAAATTTTAGGATGCTTTAATTATACATTTAGATAATTCTAATGATTCCTAGGTAATAGATTCAGGGGCTTCATTTCATGCCACACCCAATAGGAAATATTTTGTAGATTATGTTCAAGGTGAATTTTGAAACGTATATTTAGGTGATGATGAGCCTTATCAAATTGTTGGAAAAGGAAAGGTAGAAATCAAGTTGCAGAATGGAAATGAATGGTTTCTATAGTAGGTAAGGCATGTTGCAAATTTGAGAAGGAATATAATTTATGTAGGACAACTGGGTAGTGAAGGCTTGATGGTTAACTTCTTACACAAAGTCTAGAAGGTCACTAAAGGTGCATTAGTAGTAGCTAAAGGTGAAAAGGTAGGCACATTGTATTTGTGTATTGGTAATACTTACTCTACCTTAGGTTCTATAGAAATAGTTGCTATTGAAACAGTTATGGAAAAAAATAGAATTGTGACACCATAGACTTGGGCACATGAGTGAGAAAGGGATGAAGATCCTTCAATCCAAAAAGTTTCTACCAGGTCTAAAGCACGTTGACTCAGAGTTCTGCTAAAATTATGTTTATGAAAAATAGAAAAGAGTCTGATTTCTCAAAGTTGGGAAAGAGAAGAAGAGTGAGAAATTAGAGCTTGTGCATTCAGATGTATGAGCACCAGCTTAGGTATCTTCTCTTGGTGGATCTTGTTATTATGTTACTTTTATTTATGATGCATCTAGGAAAACATGATATAGGAAAAAATTGAAGTGTCTCATATTTGATAATGTATGTGAGTATTGTAGCAAATAATTTGAAAATTACTTTTCATACAATGGAATCCGTAGGAAAAAAATAGTTCCTAGAACCCCACAAGGAAATGGTGTGTTTGAGAGGATGAATAAGACCATTATGGAGTGTGCAAGGAGAATTATATTGCATGTTGGACTACCCTTACACTTTTTGGAAAATGTTGTACATGGGTATGTCCAGGATCATCATGGAAAAAATAGGCCCTAAGTGGCAAAAAAATTAGAAAAATTAGAGTTAGGCAACTTGACATAAAAATTTGAATAAGTTATCTATATTATTTCAAAAATATGTAAGAATAGAATTTGTAGAAATTGAATTTTTTTCTAAACTACTAGGTTTGTTTAGAAAAAAATCCATTTGGTGAAAATTTGAGAATTTCAATCGATGGTACTGAATTCGAGGGAAAAATAAGAAGTAGGTGTCCTATCCTGACCACTAACTTCACAATAAAATGATAATATTTTTTTTTGTAACATTTTAGATATAAGTAGAGGACTCATGCCCCAATGCAGTGCATATTTTGTAATTTTTCCAAGTAAATAATTAATTCTAAATTTTTATCACAACTTTTAAAAAATATAAAAACTTCAAGTATGTCGACCACCTTAACTTGGACAAAACTTCACTTGAAATTCATTTTTTCTTTTTTTTAATCCCATAGTATGTAGAGCATAGAATGTGATGCATGTTTTGGATTTAAAAAAATGTGATACCATTTAGAAAGCTATAAGATGTTTTCAACCATTCTATCAATTAGGACTTTAGTAAGTAATTTGAATAGAAAATGAATAATAATTACCTATTAAATTCAAAGTAAAGCATAATTTATATTGGTGGAAGAGTTGATAATCTCCTTTAAAACCCTTTTTCATTTTCATCAGATTTTGGGTAAAAGTAGGTTGTCAGCCACATACCCATCATATTGCCACTTTTTGTACATCATGATCCTGCACATACCCACATACCACTATTTATTTAATAAATAAGGGACCTTCAAATCCTTTGGATGGTGAAATTCTGGAGGAGGCATCAATGGGTAAAAAGGTAAACTATTCATTTCTTAAAACCTTTGGTTGTGAAGTTTTTGTCCATGTTGATATTGAAAATAGAACCAAGCTTGAGGCTAAGTCTAAAAAATGTACCTTCATTGGATATGGAGTGGATGAATTTGGTTATCGATTATGGGATTATGAAAATCATAAAATCATTAGGAGTAGAGATGTTGTATTCAGTGAGAAGGTCATGTATAAGGATCAGCTGTAGGAAAAGAAGCAAAAATAGGACAAATAGGAATATGTGGTGCTGGATGAGATTCAAAAAATAAAATACTAGTGGTACCTAATGCTCATCAACAAAAAGTTATCCCACAGACTCGTGCAAGTGTTAGACATTCTACAAGGACAACTAGACCTCCAAAAATATTTTCTCCATCATTATATTCTATATTATTAACTGATTCTGGTGAACCTAATTATTATGAAGCAATGTTGGTAGATACCAAAAAGAAATGGGAGCTAGGAATGAAAGAGGAAATGGATTCCTTGCTACAAAATCAGACTTGGGAACTAGTCCAATTTCTTGTAGGTAAAATAGCACTGCAAAATAAACGGGTTTATAGGTTGAAGGAAGAAGATGGAGGCGAGAAAAGATATAAGGCTAGACTTGTGGTGAAAGGTTTTGCAAAAAAAAAAGGTATATATTTTGATGAAATATTTTCTCTAGTTGTAAAAATGAATTCTATTAGAACTATTTTGTCTTGTGGCGGAGGAAGACTTGCATCTTGAACAACTAAATGTGAAAACAACATTTCTCTATGTAGATTTGGAAGAGGAAATATACATGCAACAACCATAGGATGTGAGGTCAAGGGTAAGGACGAACTTTTATGCAGGTTAAAGAAGAGTTTGTATGGCCTGAAGCAAGCACCGCAACAATGGAATTTGAAATTTGATAGTTTTATGGTTGAACAAGGTTACAAAAGATGTCATTCTGATTATTGTGTTTATTTTAAGAAAACAGGTAATGGAAATTATATTATCCTATTAATTTATGTTGATGACATGCATGTTGTCAGGTCTAACATGCATCATATTAATGAACTTAAGAAAAAATTAGAAAATTCATTTGCTATGAAGGATTTGGGTGCATCAAAGAAAATCCTTGGTATGAGGATCACGCAAGATAGGGAAAACAAAAAATAATTTTTGTCTCAAAGTGAGTATGTAGAGGTGTTGAAAAGGTTTAAAATGTAGAATACAAAAGAAGTTAGTACACCTTTTCCTATTCATTTTAAGTTGACTAAGGAGATGTGCCCAAAGAAACAAGAGAAGGAAGACAGAATGTCTAAGATACCATATACATTAGTAGTTGGTAGCTTGATGTATGCAATGGTATGCACAAGGCTAGATATTGCACATGCAGTGGGAGTTGTGAGTAGGTATATGAGAAATCTGAGAATGGAACATTGGAATGTGGTAAAATGGATTCTCCAATATTTGAGAGGTACTAATTCAAGGAAACTATGTTTTGGAGGAACAAATTCTACTCTAAAAGGATATGTTGACTTTCATCTAGTAAGTGATATTGATAACATGAGGAGTACTAGAAGGTATGTTTTTACTGTAGGAGGTAGTACAATTAGTTGGATTTAAGGCTATAAAAGGTTGTTTCACTTTCAACCACTGAAGCTAATTATGTTACTACTACGGAAGCTAGCAAGGAGATGATTTGGTTACAACATTTTTTGTAGGAATTGGGATAATGACAAAAATATATCCCTTTGTACACCGATAGCTAGAGTTCCATTCATCTTTCTAAGAATTTAGCTCTGTTGTTCAAAAACTAAGCACATACAACTCAGATACCACTTCATTCGATCAATTTTGGAGGATGGACGATTGAAGCTGGAGAAAATTCACACAAGTGAGAATCCTGCAGATATGTTCAAAAAGGAAATTAAATGGGAGAAACAAATTTCCTCATCAATTTCTATTGGCCTTCATTAAAAATAATGGGGGATATAAGAAACTAGCTAGAACTATAATCCAATGAGAGCTACAAGTGTAGTGGTGTCATCCAGGATTAGTCTCCAAGTGGGAGATTGTT